>BQNB010097136.1:0-25458 GCA_026074375.1 Tanacetum coccineum | reverse complement strand
TTTCTTTCAATCATCAATAAAGTTCTTAATTTTATGCATCTTGATTCTACACTTTATTGTTAAGGATTCGTATGAATGATCATGGAACCAAGTTGTTAGCATGAAAAAGATGAACGAAAAACCAGGACATGTTAGACCCGCAAACGGTTTCTATGACAAGCTTAATGCCCTTAAGTTTGTTCCTCAACAGGAACTGTCTCGTGAACAGGCGTATTGGCTTCCTGCCAATGAACGTGCTAGTCAAACTAGTAACCCAAATAGTCCTGTCACTCCTTTTGTTCGTAAAAGTCGACCTCCAAGTCAAGTTCTGACCAGTCTTCGAAATGTTAATGCTGTTTTTCCTCAATTTGAAGGTATCATAAAAGAAAGAACAACACAAAAACCAGATTATGTTTCTGAATGGTGTTTTGATTATGCAAAACAGTTTGTTGAACAACAACTGGTACCTTTTTACGACCATTTCAAAAAACACATCCAAGCTACTTCATTTTATATTTTTCATCTTTTAGAGTTTGGTAGCCACTCTTTGTTTCTTTCAATAAAAGTTCTTAATGTTTAATCTTTTATGCCATTGATCTTGTGCTTCATACATGGAATGATCTAGGGATCCTACAATATTTTTCAAAGAGATAAGAGAATTTGAACAGATTTTTGATGAATTGGAGGCGGAGTATGAACAATGTGTTCTTGATAACAAGAACCTGACCATAGAGAAGAAAAATCTTTTAATCAAAAATGACTGCTTAATTGCTGAGTGTTTAGAAAAAGATATCTGCTCTATTGTACTTACTCTTCCGATATGTTGTGCCCCCTAAGTTTCGAATTTGCCTTTGCGACGATCTTTAGATCTGCATGCTATAGGGAACACAACTAAGTTCTCTTGAACATGAAGCAAGTTTTTCAAACAACAAAAAATTGTCATTTATTCTGAGAAACGTAACTCTCATTTACAAAAGAACCATATTGATTTACAACTTAAATTTCAAAACTATAAACAGTTGCATATACACTCCATGCCTCCAATGCAATTTTTGAAATTAACAAGTTAAGAAATCAGCTTCAAAGGAAAAGAGACACTAACAGGACTTTAGAAATAACTCAGATCAAACATCACGAGAAAGTGTGAATGAAGGTTCCACTGAAGGTAGCTTGACCAACAGCGTTAGAAACTGACAGAATTCATTTTGCAAGATTTATTACCTTCCTTAGGATCACAGATGGCCTTAAGGTAGAAAACGTGAGTCTGAAAAGACGGTATGATGAACTGTCACAGGCGAATACTCACTCACGTACTGCGAACACTGAAAAGCTTAGTGCCTTAACTGTGAATATACAAAGCAGAGAAGCCCAAGTGACTGGTAAAACAATAGTTGGACCATCACCCTCTGAGAACACCCAAAGTGAAGCTCCAGGAATGTAAACTTATGTTTCTAAGTAATATTCCACCACCCCCCCAAAGTGCCTAACTGGGTCAAAACCAACCACGTTACTAAAGAAGAAGCAGTAACTTTCCAGTGAACCCCCATACCTTCACTCAAACAACTCAAAAAAAACCAGTAGTGCATCCTAAGAAGCAACTAACGCGGTGTGCCTAGTCTACTAGGATGTAAAACCCACTTCTTGAGCCAGTCAAAACTGTGCCTAAGAGAGCCCACTCGGAATCATAGTCATAGCCGATAAAGAGTGCGACAATGCAAGGAGAGTTGAAGCACACCATAGGTCTTTGAATAAAAAAATCGTGTTGATTCTAATTTGCTTGTTAAACATTCTGTTTCTGTTTCAAATTTGAACAATGTTTGTGGTGGATGTAACAAATCTTTGGTTTTTGCTAATCATAATGATTGCTTGGTTATGTGTGATGATTCTGTGAATGTTAAACCCCACCAGACTAAGCGTTTTACACGCCAACCCATAATAATGGGAACCAATTAAAAAAGTCTGGAAACCAATTAGCAAACCTGTTGCTAATAGCAAGCCACAGTGGAAGCCCACTGGCAGGCATTTCTCATTATTTGAGAAGTATCCTTTAACTAGGATCATGGAACCTACTGAAATGCCAATAGAACTACCCCCGAGTGCTAGTTCTAGCCCCCAAATAACTATGGTCTCTAGGTTTATTGACCATAAACTTAGTGATCGAAAGGCAGGTTCCAAAGGGATCTCTGGTATTATTGATTGTTAACTAACCGGAACCCTTCAGGGCATCCTATCACCGTGAATGTTTGTGTTACCACCCCGGAGGTAGTACAGATTGTTTCTAAGGTACTGATTCTGATGCTCTAGACATATGAACCGTGATCGTGCACGTCTTATCAACTTTGTAGAAAAAGTTCCTTGTACAGGTAGATTTGGCAACTGATGAATATGCAGCGATCATTGCTATCGTTGATATAAACGAAACCTGGGAGACACTATCATCCTCTCGAGTCTACTATGTGTGAAGGACTCAAGCACAACCGTATTCTCTGAAGGAACTACAGGATGAGTCTGTCTCCGGGTAACCAAGTGTTTCACATTGTATTATTGTGTATATTAAAAAAAAAAAAAAAAAAAATTAGTTTAGAGTAGTATGGCTTGCAGTTATTTCCGACTGTAACCCGGTCTTAACCCAGAGATTTAATGTACGTTTCAGTGCATTATTTCTTCCACAGACAAGAAGTTGTCTAAGCCCCGAACCATTTTTCTCATAAACAACTTGTTTTATCAAACATGTTCGGGTTAACCGAATCAAACATTGACACGGGTCATTGTTTGAGGGGGAGAATCAGTATTTCTAACAGTTGTTGCAGGTCAAAAGGACGCACTGTTGCTGATTCTATTACTGAAAGATTGACACGACCAAACGCTTACAAGGTCAAGACAGATTGCAGTATCATTCCTGTCTGGGTATTCTAAAGGTCTTGTTTCAATTGTTCACTTGATATTTGTGCTATTTCACCTCACCTCATATTTTGAGGGGGAGATTGATACATTTTAAGTCCATCTCAAAGATCAAAACCATTCCACAAGTATCATACTTTGGATCGTGGGAGAGAAGTGTGACTTAAACAAGTAAAACGGATAATAATGATCGATTGATTCAAAATGCAAAGTCCTATTCCACGCAAGTGCTAAGACATCTTACGATTACGACGCACACTGTAGTGGAGCATATAGTGATAATATGATCAAAAATGTCAAGGTACCAAAAATTGTGTTATACACAAGTATCTTGATAAATGACAAAGAATCTTTTGTTTCATGTTCGTGAAAGTGGATTCATTACATGGAATGTTGAGGAAATGAATTATTTGTACCGACCATGGTATTCGTATGAATGCTCATGGCCTGTTCTTCGGACTGCGCCCACTAGATAAGTATTTTCCATAAATGGTACTTGTAACAAGTTTTGGATTTCCAAGGCAACTTCATATCTTTCGGGATATATTTCAAAACATCATCAGAAGCATTCTGATTTAAACTTTCGTTTGTGCCCCAAACAAATTTTATAAGCACATCGAGCTGTTTTTTTTCAAATCATTTTTGCCACAGGCCTTCTACGGTACTTAATTGTATTAAGAAGTAAAACGCTGAAAAAGGAATTGTACGGTATAGTCACAGATAGTAACTGTACTGACTCACATCTTTACCATTCAAATATTAGTGAATTACTTATAGTGGTGTTAGTCTTTTCGGACATCTGGTCTAGAGAACGGCGAACCTTAGGAATCTGATACTTAGGAATTAGGGAACAGCTTGTCCACGTGCCGAAAATCCTGACAATGAAGGTCCTATAATGAAATCTATCTGATCACACAAGGTTGCAGTATCATACTGTAATCATTGATCCTCTACGGAATACAGAGGTTAAAGTAAACCGACCAGAATGAAGTATCGTCTATACTCCGGTCCCTTCAAATATAAACTGGTTTGATCTCAAAAAGTTAT
Source organism: Tanacetum coccineum (assembly GCA_026074375.1). Classification (NCBI taxonomy): domain Eukaryota; kingdom Viridiplantae; phylum Streptophyta; class Magnoliopsida; order Asterales; family Asteraceae; genus Tanacetum; species Tanacetum coccineum. The sequence goes on along the minus strand of BQNB010097136.1, from coordinate 21,531 downwards.
TCAAGAACACATTAAGTGGATTTTACATAACAAAAATGTTTTTTGGTTTTTTTTTTTTTTTTTTTTTTGACTAAATTGGTTATAATCATTGGTAATGAACGACTCAAAGTTTCCGAATGCAAACACATGCTCATACCTTACCCCACATATCCTGAAGAAATTCAAGAAAGTTTTTTACATACAAATCTCAGCACAATCTCTGAAAATCAAAGTCTTCTTCAAATGCTAAACGTTATGGAGATTAGAAGAAGATACATCATCAAAGCTTTCAAAGATTCCAACAGATATGAGCATGTGAGACTAAAGATCAGCGTATGGCAAAATCAAAGTAAAAGAAGATCACAAGTAATTCAAAGAAGTAAAGCTTAAACAAAGTCAAAGATCAAGATCAAGTCATCACATCAAATTCTGAAGATCATGATCAAGGTGTTAACGTTGAATTAACCAAAGCACAACATGTGAAGTACCCATCAACATCGACTAAGAGACAAGGTCGAGTGAACTTCTCATTACCCTCATCTAGGGGGAGATTGATAGGTACAACCCAAATGAACCCCAAACAAAAGAAATCTTCGTCACTCCGAAGTTACAAGACAAAGTCTAGCTCAAAAGACTATGTTATGTTAAGTAATTATTATGTATAGAGGCCAAGAAGTAAAAAGCCCAAAAAGAAAGCCCTCAAAGAGCACAGTCCATATAGTATACAACAAATTCTCCTATTTATGTCAAATAGGTGAGCTTCTTCATTATCATTTTTTCCATCTTAAGGTTTTGTAGCCTCTCTTTGTTTCTTTTAATAAAAAGTTCTAAATGTTTAATCTTTGGTGTCATTGATCTTGTGCTCTATTTATTAATTCACACTTAAAATTAAACATTACATTTATGCAATTGTAAACCTCGACCTTTTAGAAGGTTGCAACATCGGTTGTGAGCCGGCAAGATGCAACAAACTTTTATCAGTCTCGGATTTACTATGGGCTTTCTTTAGAAGACTACCACATCGGTTGTGAGCCGGCAAGAGGTAGTAAACTTTTATCAGCCCACAGATTTTATTATTATTATATAATTTATATTTTTTTTCATCATTTCATTCATTCATTTTTTTTACTTTATATAGAGAAGACTTCTTTTTGAAAAATTCAAGTATAAGTTTGAACTAAGAATAAATTTTTTGCTATACTCTACATAAAAATTGTTGATTTAAGTTTAATCTCCAAAAACAGCACGTATTATTAATTCCATTAGGAGCTTATGGGAGAAAAAGCCACAAATTACATACATGAGCTCTTAAGATTTCCAAATAATCCTTGTTTAGCATCCAACTCATAATTAACTCTATTATTTTTCGTTCTTCACGAAGATTCGCGAACGTTTAGCCTAAAATTTAAGGAACAAGCTAGAGCTCAACACGCTCGATCGAGTCAAAATTTATTCTTATTCTACACAGCAGGAAAGTCAAAATTTTGACAAAACACTTATTTTATTTTTGAAAATTTTTAAATTTTTCATTTTTTTAGAATTTTGGTGGTAAAAACGAGATTACGCGAAAACAACGACTGCAGGCACAATCAAATCGATAGATCCCCCCCATACTAGAACTAAACATTGTCCTCAATGTTTTAAGAAGGGTCTCTACGCAAATCCTAAGTCGTTTATTAAGTATGCTTAAAGATAAACGTTAGTCGATAAGATTTGGATATTGGATTCCCAAATGAAGCTGAGGATTTGAAGCTCGAGTGATCGAAGGACAAAACCGCGAGCACGAGAGGCTTTAAAAATCCGGGCAATCCTGGACATACACAACAAAACACAAAACACGAGATAATGGAAGAGGCGAGCCTCCTCACAACAATACACTTATTAGCAAATAGAAAGAAGATAGAATGGATAAGCATGGGTTGCCACCCACGAAGCGCTTGTTTAAGGTCACTGAGCTTGACCCGATCCCCCCATACTTGAGCTTGTCAAGGGGGATAGAAATGGGGATGACGAACACCCAAATTAGGAGTGTTGTCTCCATGAATCAACATCGGGCTTTTATGATGAGAAAGCTTGGAAGCTTTAAAGCCCCGATGTGATGAATAAGGAGGAGATTTCTCCTCTGAAGCAAGAATACCAGTATTGACAACTTTGTTCTCATTTTTGGATGAAAATGGAAGCAAAGTGTCAATCACTGGTAAAGGAGGATCACGGATGAATGAGAAAGAAAATTCATCCGGTGATAGAAATATCATGGATTGGACTCCAATGAATATCCCTGGATCGAAAATCTTGTTTCTAGTTCTGGAAGGAAAAGAAACTACAAGGTTGGATCCGAGGGGATCACTAGAAAGAGTGAAATCCGAATCCAGATGAAGGGTGGGATGGGTGGGCAAAACATTAGGCACATGAACTCTCGGTTCTCTTGTCGGATTATCAAAAATATCCTCCACCACATCCATTGTGAAATTGCCCAGCTCGGGCTCAATCTTAAAGTAGAAATGATCATACTCCGATGGAGATATGATGTGAGCGAGTTCACCGGCGAACTCCTCATGATAAAAGTCACTCCTATCGGCAGGAGGAAACGGATTGATCGAAAGATCAAAGATGAACGAATCATATTGAGAAAAATCAGCATGAGTAGTGGTACTGCCACTACTCTTCTCTTCAATATGATCGTCATCGAGATAGAAAGCTTCATAATCCGGAAGAGAATAATCAGAAAGAGTAGTGGTACTGCCACTACTATTCTCTTCCAAATCAAAGCAGAAAGTTTCAGATTCGGGTATAGAATTATCAAAGGTGTTAGTCTCCTCCAAGAAAGAGTTAGGAAATGTGGAGGGAGACTTGGTCACAACATCAGAAGATGGAGTGGGATTATCTTTTAATGCTTCGATCTTAGCAATAAGAAGATTGATTTTCGATAACTTTTCACGAAGAATATCGTCCTCAATCTCTCCATCTTCCGGGTGAAAATCCTTCACCTCCCCTAAGCTGACGAGCTCAGAATCGGGAGGTGATGCATCGACATAATCGATGTCCTCATAAGAATCATCATCACTCGAAGTATAATCATTGTTGGAATCGATGACAGTTTCAGAATCATCTTTAAGAGTTTCCGGAGGGCGAGGAAAAGAGTTATCATACATCAAATTTTCAATAAAACGGATATCTTCCTTCGGATCAAGGTTGGCTTCAACAATTCCCGGTGGAATTGGAGCAATAAGAGCGAGTTCACCGGCGAACTCCTCGATAAGGAGATCAATCTTAGGAGAAGATATCACGTTATCACGATTAAGCACGGATTAAAAGGGTGTGATTGCAACACACGGAGGAAGTCCAGAAATAATATCTTTCAAGGGAATAGAACTTTCCTCGTCATCGTCATCATCGTAGCAAATGGGAATCTTCCAATATCGATCTTTAGCCGCTTGATCTTCCGCAATTCGCTTTTCTTCTTCCTTCTTTTGCATATATTGACCAACCATATCACATATGGATGTCATTTGCTCCATGATCTTATTTTGAGAATTTAGAAGCTCATTTTGAGCATTGAAGATTTGATGATTGACGGTATATTGTGGGGGTTGAAATTGGTCAAAACCGAAATAATTAGAATCATAACATGGATTAGGTTCGTAATAATTCATCGGTTGACATTGAAAAGTCTCGTGAGGACCCCCACAATCTTCACAACAAGGATATTGTTGTGGAAAACTCGGTGAAGTTTGTAGAAAATAATCAAAGTTTTGATTGAAACACGGGTCCTGATTGTAGACAAACGGGACTTGAGGTGGACAATCATAACCATGATCGGCATCGTTCCCACATAACTCACAAGAGTATGGCACGTATTGAAGTTGTGGAGGTGGGTTAAAAACGTTAGGAGAATCATTGACAAAATTAGGAGTGGAATCATAAGTGAATGAATTTCCATCTCCAGAATAGCATGTTGGATCAAAACTTGGCAAAGTTTGTGGGAGCTCATCAACGGTTTGATTGTTGCATGGTTCTGGATTAGAGATAATTGGAACTTTCGGTGGACAATTATAACCATAATGAGCATTGTTCCCACAAGACTTGCAAGTACATCGTTGACAAAAGATATCGTCTAAGGAATCACCACACTCGTAACAACAATGGTGGTCGATATGTGGAGGACTTTGTGAAACGTTTTCGGAAATATTTGGAGAATCATTTAAAGAATTCGGATTCGGATTATTTCCGTATCTTGAAGCACAAATCAAACAAAGTCCTTTGCTAAGACCACTTCCACACTTCATGAAAGTACATCGTTTACAATGTTCATGTTCTTCTAATGGATCTTTACAATGAAAACAATGACGTTGATTGAATGAAGATGTTTAGGGTTGTGAAGGTGAGTCGGGGGTTTCATCATAAGAAATCGGATTAGGATCACGAACAAACTTGTCAACGAAACCCACATTAGAACAACAATAGTCTGTAGTGTACAAAGCTCCACAAGACGAGCATTCTTTAATCGTGTAAAGGGGATTTAAACGATAGTCGAATGACGCCATAAGAATTAAAAATAGAGGGATAAGAAGAAGAATTAAATGACAAAGAGGTTACAGGAGATTATTTTTGGATTTTCAAGTTTTTTAAACAACATCTTTTATTAACGGACAAAATAAGATAAGACAACTTAAACCAATTAATCAACAAGCTTCTCGGTAACTCTTCAAAGAGAAAAATACACAAAGGAGCGGAGGAGTAGGAAAGCGCGAGGCTATTAAAAACCTTTCTCCTTTAGGGTCGTAGTTCCTCGGAACAACCCGCCTTATACCCCTCTTAGAGTTTGTTTATCTTTCAAAGGTGAACCGTACCTCGCAAGTGACACAAAAGGTAAGTTTTTGATCTTTTGTTCGGGAACTTATTATGAAAATGTTCCAATTGAGAACATTATTTTGATGATATGTTTTTTTCTTTTTAGGACAATTTTTTAGTTTTTTTTTTGATTTTTCTTGTTTTTATTTTATAAATATACTAATAAAAGAAAACAAAAAATATTTTTGTATTTTTATATTTTTATAACAAGAAAATAACTTCACGGGGAAGGGTCTTCAAGGCACAACAAACTTCAACTCGATAATCGTCTCACGGCCTCCCCGGCAACGGCGCCAAAAATTGACAATTTCTGATTAACCCTTTTAAATATATATATAAATAAATATATAATACTTATAAATATATAATATAAGGATAAGAATCAAAAATCTCAATTGTAGTAAACCGGAAGTATGATTCCCGGGTCGTTATGTCCCAACGAGGCGTGAATTTGAAAATCGAGAATCAGTTTGGGAATTATGCTTGAATAATCAAAGATTTGATTTGGAATCTATTTATACTAATAAAGTGCAAAAACAAGTAAAAGAAACCTTAAAACGAAAGCAATTTAAGTTAAAACCTAAAACGGGAACGTAAAAACGCGACTTAAAAACCTAATTTATCAAATTTTAATCCTAAAGTGATTTTTTAACTTTTAATAAGCCCTAAGTGACTCAAATGTAAGAATAAAGAAAACTAGACTAAAATCGAAAGTGATTTGAGCTTAAAAACACAAAAAACGATAACGGGATCGAAACCCGTTCTTTAAAAAACTAAATTCTAAAATTTTAACCTTACGAATGCAAATTTTCTTCTGTGGTCCCTACATTTAAAAGAAAAATTTTGAAAAAAAGAATTATATTTTTTTGACTTTTATTTTATTTTTTATGAATTAATTACTGTTTTAATGATATTAAATTATTAAAAATAGTAAACTAAATGATAAAAATCTGTAAAAATACAGAAAAATACTTTAGCTTATGAAGATTACAGGAAAAATAAGAAATTGAAAAAGTGCGGATCATATAAGCAGTTAAAAAGCAAATAAGCTAAAACTGGAAAGTGCATATAAATAAATATTAATGCAAACTAAAACTGAAAAAGACCCCAGGGCAGATGGTTTGTGTGTGCGTGTGTGAGGTGCTATAAAGGTTGAGTGGGTAGAGGTCAGGGGTTCGAGCCTTGCTCACCCCTGACTTCCCTACTCCCATTTTTTAAAAAAACTTTGAAAACAAAGTTATAAATAAGCTGAAAACTAACAACTTTAAAACTTGAGATTATTTTTGAAAAGCTATAATAAGCTCAGATAAGCCCAGAAAATGAGCTTATAATATACAAAAAACTAAAATTTGCTTAAAACTTGAGAAAACTAACTGTTGGATTATGGAGCTTATCCAATAAGCTCAAATAGCTAAACTAAGACCTAAAAAAGCGAAATAGGTAAACCTAGCATCTACTAAGTTATCTAGGCAAATCCTAACTAAATACGCACAACTATCTAGGATCTATGTAGCCACTCCTTATATTATGAATTCTAAACCAAATGGCACAAAGTCAAAAGTGCTTAAGACTTAGAAAATAAGCCACTAACTAGGTCTATCTAACCTAATGAACAAAAGCAAACATAAAATAAGCAAAAACTACAAAATAAGCAAATAAGCAAAGAGGCTAAAACTGACAATTAAAACAGCTAAGGGGGAACTTTTGGGCTTAAAATTAAGCCCCTAGATAGATCCTTATGGCTTAAGGGCTTATATGCCCTTAAAGCCTGTCCAATAAGCTACAAATAACTGAAAAGAAAAAGGAGTTTGAAATAAGGCTGAGCTATGAAAAAGGCAAAAGAAAATGGCTAATAACACTCAGCTCCTACTGAGTGTTTTTTTCTTAAAAGACCAAAGTGGCTTTTGTAGCCTAACCTATAAGCTAGAAAAATAAGTTGAATTGCAAACTAAGTTAAAAAAAAGATCAAGCATACTATCCAATAAGCTTATATTTTGAAAACCATAGATTAAAAATGCTTTTAACTTATCTAAAATTTAAAATCAAAAACTAACTTTTTAATAGTTAAAGAAACTTGACAGATTGACTAAGAAAACAAATTACCAATGCACACTTAAATCACTTAATCCTACTGCATAATTGACTCAAATTTTAACATGACATTTACACAAAATGGCTCTTAACTAAGATCAAATCAAATAAGCTATTATATGAAACTTAAGAAAATACAGATTTGGATAACTATTAGAAAACACCTCAAAACTTATTTTTAACTTTTAAAAACCTTTAAAACTCAATTAATTAACTTAAAATTGAATGCTAAAACTGGCCAAATTATCCAAAGTGGTTTTCTACCTATTTTGGCCCACTTTGGATCCTTGTCCCAAACACCCCTTAAAGAATCTAAAAATCATTTTAAAACTAACTCAAACTGAAATAAGCCAAGAATTTCAAAGACAAATTATAAACTAACAATAATAAGTACTGAAAACTAAGTTAATCACATATATAAGCATTTAAAATAAGCCAAAGAGAATAAGCAATATTAAGCTAATTCAGACAGTTCTAAAGAAAAACATGAATAAATGACATCCAAACAACACATAAGCATACATAAGCAATAAACATTAATGATAAGCAAAAATAAGCAGAAATAAGCAGTTAAAATAAGCTGAAACAGAAATAAGCTTTTAAAAAGAATAAAGCAAAAGTACTAGACTCCTTGCTCAAAAAGGAGTTTTTATCTTAAGTAAGCTCTAATTCATACCGTTTGCTTATAAATTAAGCAATTCTAACTACCCATATTGTCATCCTTTGTTAGCTTATCTTCCAAAAGCATTAGAAATTGATTGATGATTTTTTTCCTTTTTTCTTAAAACTTTAAAAGTTTAATTTTCTTTAGTAAAAACAGCTTAAAACAAAATCAAGGAGCTATATGAGAGCTTAACAGAACATTTTAAAAAGATAACAATTTACTTTTTACACTAAAAACAGATTTTTACATAAATTTAATTTTCATTAAACATAAAAAGATTACAAGGCTTGAAACTTAAATTGACAGAATTAAAGACTAAAAAACACAAATTATAACATTAAAAATTAATTAATTAATCCTTAATTTACTATTTTTTTTCTTTCTCTGTCATTCTTTTCTTTTTATAGGCTGGTCCAAGGTCTTCAAAACTTGAGGCTTGTGTGTTTGTTGTGTGAGAGAGCTCCAAGTTTCATCATAGCCATCCAATATGAGTGCTCACCAAGCCTTTTGATCTAAACCCTCAATTTTTGGACTAGTCCATCACGTTGAAATTCATAGGATATTGCCAAATTGGAATGCAGTTTATGGTGTTGGGGTGTTTGATGGGATAGTGGTGTTTTGTCTTATGTTGCCGGGTGTAGGGGGGGAGAAAAACGACAGTGAATAGTAGGGATTTGTGGTATTGGCGGGAAATGGGGGTTGTTTCTGTTTGGGGGGGGGGGGGTTTTTAGGAAGATCTACAGTAAGGGTGTAGGAAGTGGCACAAATGACCCCCCCACCTGTATGGTTGAAGTACACCCATGTCCTTTGTATTGTTCATCGTCTAGTCCTTGAGGTTGGGTTGGTGTTTGCACCGTTAGTCCTCAAGGACTAACAATGTTAGTCATTGAAGGACTAATGGTGTAAGTATAAAAGGGTTAATTGTTAATGGTTGTTAAAGGTTTAAGGATTGGGCCAGTATTAACTGTTTGGGCCGGTTAATAATAAAAATGGGTTTTGGGCTTTTTGGACTAAATGGTTTAATTTAAATATAGTGGGCTGACCCGGCCCACTAAAATGGGTACGGGTCGGCCCATTTTATCATGATAGGGTTTCAGGTTCTTTTTTCCATGCTCTTCCTAATGCCGTATCCCGGGGTTGACTTTGACTTTTTGACTTTTGGCTCTGATTTTGACTTCTCTTCACGCTCTTTCCGTTCTCATGCTCGGTTTTATCGTTTTTGGCTTTGTTTTTGACTTTTTCTTAGATATCCTTTACCTGCAGAATACAAATGCAAAACCTACAAATACAATGTATTTTTGGTACGTTTTTGGTTATTTAAGCACGTTTTTAATGGAAAATGGTATGTGTAATTAAGCACATACCAGTGGTGCATGAATGTAGGCATTGGATGGGTTAGTGTATGAATCAAGGATGGTGGAAATTTATGAAGTTGGTTGATCATTTGATCTCTTAGTGGATTGTATGATGGTGGTAAAGGAGATTGAAAATAGACTCTTGGAGGAAGTAGAGGTGAGACTTTTTGGGAAGAAGATGATGATTTTAGAGTGGATCTCTTGCGTTTCCATACTTGTCTTACCGACATTCTTGGTTTTCTAGAGAAGTTGGAATGGTGGTTTGAGCAAGACATTGATGATGAAGAAGAAAAGGATTAAGAAGATGTGTGACACCCCCAAAATCACAACAATGCAGCAGAATACCACTTTGGGGTGCTACTTCATAATACACGGCGCTAGATACAAGAGAACGACCTTTAAATGTGTCGTTTGTAAAACAATCTCGTTGATTTTTTGAAATCAAAATAATAGTTGTCCCATAATTGCATCACCATGAAAAACTTGAATGTAAAGACTCCAATGCACATCAAATAATCCAAGCATCTAATTCACCTGAGAAAAACATGCTTAAAAGTGTCAACATTAAAGTTGGTGAGTTCATAGATTAGTTTAAATATGAATGTAATCCACTGTATCATCACAGTACCATGTAAAAATCCCAAAGATTTATAAAGAATGCACGACACATTTTATGTCACCTAAAAATACCTAATCTTAGTCCCAGGATTTATAAAGATGCATGACACATTTTTTGTCAACAAAATACCAATCTTGTCCCAAAGAGTATAAGAATGCATGACCACTTTTTATGTCACCAAAAATACCAATTCTCTATCCAAAGTTTTATAAAGAATGCATGACACATTTATCGTCACCAAAAATACCAATCTTGATCCCAAGATTTATAAAGGATGCATGAAATTTTATTGTCACCAAAAATACCAATCTTGTCCCAAAGATTTATAAAGAATGCATGACACATTTTATGTCACCAAAAAATACCAAGTATGTATTTGTCGGGGGCCCTATAGTCCCAACGTAATCCGACATGTTTTAGGTTCGTTCTGTAATAGCTAGTCACCCGAAAGGGGGGTTTTTCCAATCGATAGAACTATTTTTATATCATTCGCCAGTGGACATCACGCTTATAATGTTCGTTCCCGTGCGATCGCTAATCATTCCCGAACAGGGATCACACACCGAATAGATCTATTTCATAACATTCGCGCTCACCCTCCAAGTGATTTACAGTTCATGACGCTGTGACGTAGACTTGTATGTACCCAATTCGGGCAGTGATTTAAAGTATATGTACTCCCGTTACCGGTGTCCCCTCCAAGAACACCCGGGCAGTAATTTAAAAATATGTACTCCCGTTACCGGTGTCCCCTCCAAGAACACCCGGGCAGTAAATTTTGTTGCTTATCGTTAATCCGTTAGCTATTCTTAGTCATTTCAAATGTAAAGTATGTATTGATGAACAAAAATGAAGTCAAATAATGTATCCCATAGCGGAGGCTATGCTAATAAAAAATATGTTAAAACAATTTGTAATTCAATAAGTAAATGCATTTGTAAAACAAGCAGGTTCCCTCGCGGTATAAAAACATTCAAAATTATTGAAAAGCGAGCTATGGAAAAACTACATTGATGAAGCCACGGATCAATTAATCCATTAAATACAAACGGAATCTGCAACGATCTCGGACCACGATCCATAATTATGTGTTATCGATTACATATGAATAAAGTACTATTCAACGGATGTGTACACGTTACACGAAAACATATATATATTTATATATATGTTTACATACATATATGTGATGAGAAATCCACTTGCGCGTCCTAACCTTAACACTGAGTATATTTTATATATACTATTTTCCATTTGTACTACCCGGACTAACTACAACACTACCAGTAGTAACCATTTTTATACTACCAGTACTAATGACAAAATTACTCTACCAGGAGTAACTTATATACTACCAGTAGCAACTATAACACTACCAGGAGTAACTATAACATACTAGTAGTAATTGACTACCAGAGTAACTATTAACATTACCAGGAGTAACTTTATAATACTACAGTAGCAACTGGACTATAAATAAGGAAGTAACTAATATACTACCAGTAGCAATGACTTTTATAAAGTATATTTATTTTCTAAGTCTGACCCTAAATCACATTTTCACAACTCGGGTTCTAAAGAGAATTCATGCGAAACGATATTACGAACAACTTCTTAGTTTTAGCGGACCCGATACACCAACTGAAAATGACCAATATGCCACTACAGTTTCTGCCGAAAAGTATTACCAAAACGCATACCTGCGTTTGCGTTTTTGACCCGTTATAAGGCGTCTTTAACTCTAGAAAACCTCGCGGAAAGGTAAAACGTTATTTTAAACAACTTTCTAGTTTTGTTCCGAGGACCCGAAAACTCGTATGAATTGGGAGTTTGAAAAACGCACTCGCATCAGGTCTGATGCAGTGTACTAATTACCAAACAGCCAGATTTTGCCCCCGCCTTAAGACCCGTTAGCACTCGCTTTTTGAACTAGCGAGCCTCGCGAAAAAGTAAAACATCATTCCGAGCAACTTTCGTGTTTCGCCGGAAGGCCGAAACGGACTCGAAAGTGCCCGAAATGCCATCTTAAAAACCTGACAGCAACCACTACTTTAACAATTGCTAGATTTTTATACCTCGAATATATATCTCGTTTTCGCTCTAACTTATTCGTTATTAGGAGTTAGAAGCTCCGTTTTATATCAAAACGATCGTCTCGGAAAGCTCTGTCATATTTCAAAGCCTAAATTCAGATTTTACGAAATCTCGATCCTCGTTTGGCGTGCCAAACTTTCTGGTCACAGTAAGCTTATTACAAATTCCGCTAAAATCCGTTTTTGACCAACAAGCTCATCAAAACTACATCTAACATGACATACAATTATACTCTGGCCCACTTAATGTTTTATATCACAATATACTTGAACGCCGCAAGTTTCATTGGTTTCGTCTACATATATAATAAATCAAAACAATAAGCAAAATAATCGACAACAAATGAAAAGGAATGCTCACAAAAGCTTATAAGTAAGCAAGATCGGAAAATAAAAACGGTCGGGTTGTCCCTTTTGGTTGTTATTCCGCGGCTCCAACTCCAACCAACTTACCAACCCAAAATCTAAACAAACCCGATCAACCGAATAATGAACAATCATACAAACACCTCATTGTGACCTTTGCTTGCATTAAGACCTCTTTTACCTTTTGTCTTCAATACGTGCTACCAACCTCTTGTTGGTTCTTAAAATTAATACTTTACGCCAGAAACTGCAGTTCCGTATAAGTCAGCATTCAAGGTGTTTGTAGCCTTTGGTGTACCATGCTATCATGAGGTCATACATGCTTTTTAAGTTATCTCTTAAGATACTTAGCTTGGTTTATAATAAGATACCACCGAGGGAATTGGTAGGATCTGATTTCCTAAAAAAGAATGTCTGCTCCCCCATCATAGATTTATCAAACTGCTGCTGATTGTTTTCAATCCGTTTGAAAGCTTTTGGGTTAGTAGAACCAAAATTATGTCCTATCAACGTAAAAATTTGCACAAGAAGTATGTTACTCTCCCAAGTATAGTTATGAAAGAGTTGTGATCAATAGAACCTTTTGAGAATCCTTTGGATACCAGGAAGTTGGAGAGTTCATCATACCACGCTCTTGGTGCTTGTTTGAGACCATATAATGCTTTCTTGAGACGGTAAACTTTGTTAGGATGATATGGGTCAACAAATCCATCTGGTTGGTTTATGTACACTTCTTCCTTCAGAGGTCCATAAAGAAATGCTGTTTTAACGTCCATTTGGTACACTGTAAATGATTTGTTGCAGCATAAGCCAATAAACTAAATTCGTACCGCTTCCAATCGAGCTAGCCAAAGCTGGTTGTAAATGGACTTTCGAAATCAATTCCTTCCTTTGAGCATTCCTTAGCACACAGACGAGATTTATTGCGAATGATAGTATTTTCCTATAACGTTAGTTTTTCTAGAGCCACTTTATGTTAATGAAATTTCTGGCAACGAGGGGTCTGTCGACTAATTCCTTACATTAGTCAATAATTGGTGAATGTTCTTCATGCATGATTCAATCCATGCAGAATCAGCCATGGCTTCTTTGATGTTTCTTTGGTTGGTTGACTCCACGGTGAGTGCGAACATACCATCTTCCCATCTGTTTCTAGCTGAGTCTTGTTCTAATGATTGAGAAGGATTTCCCAATGATTGTTCTAATCGGATGATCTTTGTTTCCATACGTTGTCTTATGCAGAACGGATGGTGTTGATAGAAAAGTATGATGTTTGACGATAACAAGACGAGACGATTTCAACCCTTATTCTTGTACGGTATACTTGAAGATGTAGATAAATTCATCGTGTCAAATTGTGCATTTTCTGTATTGGGTTTCTACTTTGATGAAATGTTCTCAGGTGCAATGACAGTGGTACTGGAGTTGGAGTTGAAGTGTTGAATGATATGTTCAATGGAGGTGATCTGAAACATCGGTTGTTGTAGAAGTGAGAGTTGTGTTATGTTTGTTGAGCGTTTATCGGGATTATAGGCAGTACAGCGGAGATCTTTGAACAACATGAGAAGTTCCATTGAGCAATTTACTGAACATCAGGACTATATTGCATTTACAGTCATTTGACGTTGTTACTGTGCAGCATACTTCGAGGACATTTTTGGACTTTGTAGACACGGGATTAACTGCCTTGTTCAAGTTACGTTGTAGACATGTGGGACGGGTCAGAACAGACGTGATCTAACGCATAGATGGCCAATTCGTTCAAAGTTAAATGAATGTTTCAAACTATCATGCTTGCTTCTTGCGTGGATAGCCTGTGAGCCTTGACTGAGTAAGGAATACCAACAAATATCACATGCATCGCCTTTTTCCTTCATTTTATTTCAAGATTTTCACCATCTTGCTGATGTAGCATAGGGAACCAAAGAAGTAAAAGAAACTTGAATGACGGATTTCCGGGCATTGATGATATGATAAGGTGGTTTTCTCATGTCATGGGAATTACAAATGTGACGGTTTTGAGTAAAAACATGATGTTGCAATTGCTTCAGCCCAGAAGAACACAGGAACTTTAGCCGGCGCTTTCATTGTTCGGAGCAGCTAACCAGAGTACGGGTTTCCGTCTTTCGGAAAATGCGTTTTGTTCAGGAGTACGAGCAGATGACGTTTCGTGTCTATTCCCTCTTTTGCAAAGTATGCATGAGAGATTTATTAATGAAGATTCCAGTGCTCCTTTGTCAGTCGAAATGTTGTAAATTTGAGATGAAGTCCTCTTTGGACCAAGTGTGAGGAAATCAATGAGAACTACAGGTGTGGTCTTAGCGACTCAAGAAGTTGAGTCAAGTATATCGGGAGTAGTCATAACATATTACAAGAAGAAAAAAAAAAAAAATAAAATTTTTTTCCATTAATGTTTTACTCACATTGGACCACATAAGTCCAATGTTTAGAAGTGTAACCGTCTTTAGAATCGGGGTAGTCTGAATTGTGAAAGACTTTTTTTTGCTTTTCCCGAACTCACAAGAAGAAAACAGATGATCTTTGACGAATTTCAATTTTGAAGGACCATTCACAATATTAATCTTTAAAAGAGTTGATGGTGTCGAGTTTAATGGATAGACGCCGTTGCCTATAACATGCTTGAAGACGATGTTGCTTTAGCATTAAGCAAAATTGGATTGGGGTTGTTGAGTCTGAAGAGTTAATGGAATACAAGTCTTTGTGCCACGATGAATCTGTGAGAAGATATTTCCTTAACTCACGAATGTAACATGAAGACCTTCGAAAAAGCATCACTTCCAATCCGCATCACAAAATTGACCCAACGGAGAATAATTATGATTAAGCCTTGGACGTACTAACCCCTTTTGATAATAATAGCACTTGACCAGATTCCTTAAACAGAATTGGTGCAATTTGATCATTTCCCAAACTTCACCGTTCCAGAAATTTCTCCACAAAATTAGTTAGAGTTTGAGATTTCGGTCATGTGTTTTGAGCCCCCCATGAGTCTACGATAAATGAACTATTGACGAGCTGCTCGAAAAAGATTTGAAGACTATAGGAGTATTGGCACAGTGGAACACCTAGGAGTCTTCTGTTTCCAAATATTAGCAGTTTAGATGCATTATCGATGCATACTAATGTTTGGTTTTTAACATTTCCTTATTCTTGTGACTTAGTTTTACATCTGGGGTCGGATAGGGTACGGGTGGGTGGTTTTTGGACACTCCCCAAACGCCAATATACTCGCGGTGGAGTATATTTAGGATTCCCCAATGCATGTCTACTAACTTGCTCATATAAACTTAGTTATGTTTTGGATTTCTTGGGACAGTGGAGTCTGTTGCACCGATTTTCTACTGGATGTCAATTGCAAGCAGATTGGTTACATTTGCTTGGGTTTTCTAGTACTAATAGGATCAGCCATTGGTTTTTTAGTCTAGAATCCACGCCATTTATATTATGTAGGAACACAAAATCTGATGTCATTCAGCACCCACTTTCACAAGTAACACACGACACAGTTAACATTCGTGGCTTTCGCATTCAAACTTGTCATTATACACAGGTACAGACGTTTTATAATTTGAAAACTTAAAACTTCCTTCGGGTGGTCTTTACTTCTTGCTTCTTCCCCTTGCTATTGTTAGACAGACTTATCTTCAGATTGATTGCTCTTAAGCTGTGGTCTGCTAACACTAGTAGTGGGAATTACTCTGTAGAGAAAGACACATCGTTTGTTAGGTTTCCTAATGTCCTTATGCAACTGGGGTGTATCTAGTTATCGATTAGGCTTGTGTGCACCTTTTACATTATGGTGCAATCACATTTTGTTCTGACAATTGGCAAACATTCTTTTTGAGGCAAAATCTGTGCAGTGACTGGTTTTGAAAAATCATGGGACACATTTTGTGTGGTAACTGGCTTTGACTTTGAGAAATCTTTCTTTGCAAGAGAATCTGAAAAAAATAGTGGGGTTTACCTAAATGGATTGTTCTTGACTTTAAAGCATTCGGTTGTCGATTAACCGATGATTTTTCAAACTTAGTTTCACAGATTTTTCCTTTCATTTTTCTATGCACGTTTATCTTTAACTATTATTGCAATTCTTTGTTTGTAATCTTCGAGCTTTCAAGTCCATTGAATTTCAAAATACTGTTCACGTTCTTTCAGAACTACGTTTGACTGATTTTCTTGAAAGATTTATCATTTTTTCTCATTTTTGTACACTGTTGTAAATCAAGTTCAGATTTAATGCCATGATTTCGAGTGATTCAAAATCTTTGACATTGTTTTTACCTCTTTGAAAGCTCTTTTTCAAGAGTTCACACTTTTCAAGGTTTCTTGTAATCACATTGCAAATCAGTGAATTATCTAAATTATGTAAATTTCAAAGTATCGCAATCATGTGATCAGCATAGTAATATTCCTTGAAAGGGTCGGTCGATTTCCTTCATAAAACAAACTGTGTTTTTTGAGTTCAGTTGGATTTGAGTGTGTCTTAACTTCATGTTCAAGAAGAATTAAAGTATCTAAATCAGCAACCATTTCTCTTTCAAACACAGTGAAATTGTTCTAATTGTCCGCACTTCAATTTGCTAATTTGGGGGCAAAATTTCCTTCTAGTGTGTTTGAATGAACGGATCGCTGTTACCAAAATATGTTCTTTTGGCAATTGTTTGTCTAGCAACGTTTACTCCATATCAAAAAACGTGCAACACACTTTTTCAATCTTGAAACGTTCTTTAGAGCTCTTTACACAATTGATCCCAATGATTGCGATTCAGTCATTGTTTTTCTAACAAAGTTGATTGTTTACGAAAAGATTCTTTGGAAACTTCCTTATTAGAGATGTATGGACTCATCGTTGACGTTTTTGGAGAAATACGTGTTTGCAGCGACTTTTCCCGATGTGGAACGAACAATTCCTAAGATTATTCACTTATCATCATAAACGCCGTTTGATTAAATTGCTTAATTTTCGATCGACGTTCTTTTTAAGATGAAATCGTTTCTCAGAATAAGGTGCTAACATCAATCGCAAGATTATCATTGTAGCAACCTATATCCATACAGCGAGGATTCGTCTTGAGCTTCTTGTGCGAACTAGGTTTTGAAACCTCGTTTTACAATTACGATTAAGATCAATCATGTATTTGAACGACTTGGTCCGGTTTTCTATACAATATCATTTCAAAACCTTGACTTTGTTTTCTAAAGCATGACTTTATCATAGTCCTTGTTTTACGAGTTTTGTAAGGCTTAATTGAGCCTCTTTTGCTTGGACATTATGGAGTTGGTTTCTTGATGTGCACAAAGTCCTTTTTTCATATCGCGAAATCGTTTGATTTTAAATATTTATTGTTTTATTGAGTATATGAATTTAGACTGATTTTTCAAATCAATTTTGTATTACATTAATCCCCTTTGCTTTTTGCACAATCAATTTCCACCTTTGAGCATAATTCATCTTATCTTATCAAGATTCCGCTTGGAACTTCTTAAGGTCTTTAAAATCAACTGACTATTCCTTGGACAGTTTCATCTGTTATGCTTCTTTGACATGGTGATTTTGATTGAGTCTAAAACTTTTATTTTTAGTTTTGAAATCCTAAAATTTCACCTTTCACATTATTACTAATCTGTTTTTGCTGATTCCAAAATTTTATTTTGGTTTTTGCGTCATCAATTTACATTTTGTTTTGAATTAAAGAAGCAAGCAATCACGTTCTGATACAGTATCATCAGTTGCAACTGGTCATACTGAGCACTATCATAACATATTCGATGAATCAATAGTGATATTGGAGTAACTATGTTCCGTAGATAATGTCATTACTAGGTTCAAGTTGCTCGAATGTTATTTCCATGGCAAAACATTATGGTTGTCATTTTGTTTTGTACCTCTAATTGAAATTGTTTGGTCATCTTCAAAGATTGGACAGAATTGTCAATGGCCTGGGAGTAACATCTTGAAGGTTGTGCCATCGTACATATAATGTGCTTCCAATTCGTGATATAGTATCCTCCTTCATCAGCTTGTTCTGATTCAATGACCCCTGCTTCCTTTGTTTACACTATAACATTTTTTCCTTGATGATTAGTGGCATCTTTCTCGTTTCGGTTTCTGACATTCCCTTTGAAACATGCCCATAATTCCTTCAAGTTGTAAACATTTATATTTCCAGACTTTTGCATATCGGATAGTACCTACATTTTCCTTAGCCAGCAAATATAATTGCCTCTGATTATCCTCCAGTTCTTTGTTGTTCTTGGACGAAAGAAATTATATGATTAGTGACTGGTGTTTAGATGAAGTTCCAGCGGTTGTGGCTTGATAGTTTGTAGATTTTCTTGAACGAGAGGGAAATTAAAGCTTGAGTTTGTCAATTCCTTTTCCTTAGACATTTCCTCATTTCAGTAACCGTAGCTCATCTTCAGTAACCGTAGCAGGTTCTGGATCATAAGTAGGAGCAGAAGAGGTAACAATTGCTTTTCCTCTGTTTCTGGTAGACTGTTACGATCTGGTGGAGGAATATTGAGTGTTTTGAGTAGGATGGTTTTGATGATGGTAACAAGTGCAAGTGGATTAGCAGTACGTGCTATTCTTTCAGTTCTTATCTCATTGACTTCATTCCGGTGTTGCTTCAGAATGTCATAAAGCTTGTGATATGAGACAGTCTTCAGCTCTTGACTCTGCTTAACAAGTGTCGCAAACTTTTGCCATTCTGGTTGTAGTTGAAGTAAGAACTGGACATTGACCTGATGATTAGTAACATTACACTGATTTCGGACAAGCTCATTCATCATCTTGTAAAACCGTGAGTAATACGATTCAAGTGATTCACCATCTCGTGATGTGAATTTTCCAAACTCCCAATATAAATTGGTTTCAAGATCTTGAACATTAATTGATTCACCTTGTTTCAACCTTTCAATGGCTTTCCATATTTCACATGCATTCGGACAAGCATCAACTGTGGAGTAGATATCGTTATCTATCCCTGTGAGAATGATCTGAACGGCTTCAGCTTCAGCATTCATTTGATCTCGTATGTCTTGTGAAACATTCTTATAGTTCTCCATATACCTCTCTATGGTTGTTTCAGAACTTCCTTCAGCAACTGGAACTGTTTTCTCAGCCCATTGATATATGTATGGAGGATTTTGGAGACTATAGTGGATGAGTTCACGGTTAGGTTTGGTGTCAATGTATCTCTTGATTCTGGATTTCCACTGAACGTAATTACCCGGTGCTAACATTGGTGGACGATCTTTGCTACCCGCTTCCATGATAGCATTATGAAGAGCATTCGATGATTGAGTTTGCAGATTGGTATTTGAATTTGACATTTTGATGAAGCTGTGAATGGATATCGGATCTTAAGTAGGTAAAGTGTTTGTTGTTGTGGATTGAAATCAATTATCGTTCACGGGATTTTACAAATCTTAGATTTAAACCGAGAGAAGAATCGTATCTTTCACGGGATTTTACAAAATCAAGAAAAAAACCGTGAATGATTTGATTTGGAATCAGCGAAAATTCCAAAAAAAACTGAAAAATGTCAATAAATCATGGAAAACGATGTTTTTGGGCTTCGAAAAATCCTTAACCAGCTGAAGGGTGGTACAGCGTGATCCGTCTCGTTTTTCTCTTACGATTTGATAGTCCCACGGGCCTAAAAACGGACTGTACTGATCAAAAGTTATGGCTGTTTTACTGAAACCCTATTCAGTCACACAAATTTCAAAATAATTCGTTCGGATAGAATCGCAAAAAAATAATTTCTCGTTCGATCGCTCGTTCGATCACGCTCGTTCGGAATCAACGCACGTAATCGATCACGCTCGTTCGATCACACTAAAAAGATATCGTATCGATCACGCTCGTTCGATCACGCTCGTTCGATCACGTTCGTTCGATCACGCTGGTTCGATCAACTGCTATTCGTATCACGTTCGTTAGATCGACGCTGTGTTCAATCACGCTAGTTATGCTTGTTCGATTCCCCCCCCCGGACTTTTTTTCCCTATAAGTTTTCGATCAACTCGTTCGATTCCTTGAGAAGAGCCTCGTTTCGATCAAGACCAGAAAAAACCACTCGTTCGCTGGTCCTAGTTCGATCGTATAGCAAGTTCAAAACCAAACTAAAGGCGCCGATCGATTGGGTTGCATTGTTCGATTCCAAACACACCACTGCGTTCGATCGTTTGAAGTAAAAGACACTCGTTCGATCAAAAAAGATGGTGCTCGATCGGAATCCCTTGAAAGTAGGAATCTAGTTCGATCCAAAACAGAAAGACCCTTCGTCGATTGAGGCCACAACAACACGATCTTTCGTCCTTAGCATTTCTAGCCACACACGACAAACACGAAATTACACAAAATACCAACAAAACTAAACAAAAACTAAACCCACCCGTGGCGAATGATACCAAATGTTATCTCAAAATATTTAATCCATTTTCACAACAATAAGCTATACCAATAAGCAAAATAAAGATAGAAAAGAGATAAGGAAAGTGCGAACACGGGACAATATAAGATTACAATAAAGCCGTGAACCCGACTAGCCTATTACAATACAAGACCTAGTTTGACTTTCTAAGACCGATAACATTCTTGTTTGACTTAATATAATTAAGGCTAACACCCTTTGATTTTATTAGAGTTAATCACCAAAAAATACACCCAGAAAAAATGTGTAAGTATCGTCGATTTTTGTGCATTGTTAACACATACCAAAACACAAAAAACACACATACTTGTCCAAATATACCATAATGCAAAACCACTAATTATACCAACCGTCATGGCTAAGATGAAAACATCCAATATTAAATAGACAACCAGAACCGATAAAAACAATACCCAAATATTTGGGTGTCATTGTTTATTTGGCTCAGATAGGAAAACAATGTTTATCAGACAAGGTTCCTTGCTTCTCTTATGGAAGTAGGTCAAGTATGATCATAATTTTTATGGTAAAATGTTAGATAACCGCCAATAACAATCACCACCATAACTTCTCAAGTACTAGAGTCTAGAGACACAAGTTGGTCGTGTATAAACCAACCATGTCTCGGACCTATATGAACGAGAATATGCAACTACATAGTCTAGATCTAACTAACATAGATGCAATTAAATTGCCCTGCCAAGGTACATTTAACATAGTTATGAGTCCAACGTTATGATTATCTCAATTACTAGTGTTTAGAAACATAGCTTGGTCGTGTATAAACAAGCCATGTCTCGTTCCTCTATGAACAGAAAAATCATAAAATATACCACAAACAAAACCACCACTGATATCAAACATATAAAAAATACGTTGATCAAAACATATAACTGCAATGGTTGCAATAAAATTACCCTGCCAAGATATGGAAATGGTATATAACTTCACTGTTAAGACTATCTCATGTACTAGAGTCTAAAAACATAGCTTGGTCGTGTAAAAACCAACCATGTCTCGGTCCTCTATAAACAAGGATATCTAAGTCCTT
>BQNB010097135.1:3745-25459 GCA_026074375.1 Tanacetum coccineum | reverse complement strand
ATTAAGATGAAGATGAAGGGTGGAGATTGGTCCCCTAGTATCCACAAAAAACTTTGTATCCAAATGAACCTAAATCTAAGTTTATGTTTATTAAATGTTAATCACTATATGAGACATCATGGACTTGAAGTCATGAACTAGAGACTTCGCATGTGAAGTAAATCACCGCACCTATGGTCCCAGCTAATTCGAAGAGAATAAATAGACTCGTTTTGGGAGGGATTCATCCTTCCCCAATGCACCTTCAGTTAGTAATGTAGACTAATAACACGATCACACAAATTAAATCGGTTGATTCCAATGAATTCCAGAAACAATCTTCCAACTATCATTGATTCAAAAGAATACAGATAATCAGACAAACTCCAACAACCGTTGATTCAAACGAATACCGATTATTAAGAGAATCTTAGCAAAAACCGCCAAGAATAAAGCAAAAGCTTTTATTATCAAAACTCAAAAATATATTCAATACAAAGAAAAAACCCTATATTTATAGGACAAGTAGAATCAACCTAAAAAGATTGAATATTACTTTTCTATTTCTAAACACAAAATTGATTAAGAATATACTTTCCAAATCAAAGTTTATTTTCAAAAGGAAATACTAAAATAAAAAGAGAAAGTAAATATTTTGAGATATCTGCATCATTCTTCCCTGCTTAAGAAAAACTCATCCTCGAGTTTGCCTCACTCGTCCTTTGTACTCGTAGCATCCAAATTTGTATCCCCTGCATCAAATTCCCTTTCTTTATAACGACTCGACCTCGAACCTTGATCGTCTTAAAACCTAATTTATCGACCATGGGTGGAGCTTTCAAATACCATTCTTGATATTTTTTACAAATCAGAAAATTGAATGAACTTTGGCTAACCTTGATAATAATACTTTTTTTCAAATGACATCAACTCGTGTGATTTTGTATTGATGTCTTCTTCAAAATCAACATTTGAAGTAGTTTGGATGATTGAAGAACAAAAAACATTAGTCACAACCACGACGTCTTCGATGTTGTCTTCTTCCCCACCAAATCCTCTTTTCCCGACAAATCCTTCTTCTTCCTCAATGACATCTTCAATATCGGTATCATAAACTGGCATCGATTCTTCTTCATATTGATCATCATCAAATATTGGAGGCCCTTCATAATCGTCACCAGCCATACCATAATCTCTCCATTCATCAGAAGATGAACCATCACCCTCAAAGAACGGATATTCTAACTCTTCGCCTTCACTTCTCCTTGGAAACATCTTAATCAGGAACTTCGGCTCTGATACCAACTGATGTAGTGAAAAATAAAGAGATAACAAATTGAATCTGTTGATTCCAACGAATACCAGAAACAATCTTCCAACTATCGTTGATTCAAAAGAATACCGATAATCAGGCAAACTCCAACAATCGTTGATTCAAACGAATACCGATTATTAAGAGAATCTTAGCAAACCGCCAAGAACAAAGCAAAGCTTTTATTATTAAAACTCAAAGATATTAATACAAAGAAAAAACCTAATATTTATAGGAAAACTAGAGATTTTTCGTTTTCCCTAAATTTATAACTGATTAGAAATTAAATACTTTCTTAATCACAATTTATGATTGATTAATAAGAAATTTATTGTGACTTTTCATTTTCCTAAACCGCATCATTCTCCTCCACTTAAAAAAACTCGTCCTCGAGTTTGCCTCACTCGTCCCTTGTACTCGTAGCATTCAAATTTGCATCCCTTGCATTAAATTCCCTTTCTTTATAATGACTCGACCTCGAACCTTGATCGTCTTAAAACCGAACTTATCGACCATGGGTGTAACTTTTAAATACCAATATTTTTTACAAATCAAAAATTTGAACGAACTTTGGCTAACCTTGATAATAATACTTTTTGCAAATGACACCAACTCATGTGATTTTGTATTGATGTCTTCCTCAAAATCAACATTTAAAGTAGTTTGGATCATTGAAGAACAAAGATCATTAGCCACAACGAAGACGTCTTCGATGTTGTCTTCTTTCCCACCAAATCTTCCTTTCTCGATAAATCCTTCTTCTTCCTCAATGACATCTTCGATATCGGTATCATAAACTGGCATCGATTCTTCTTCATATTGATCATCATCAAATATTGGAGGCCCTTCATAATCGTCACCAGCCATACCATAATCTCTCCATTCATCAGAAGATGAACCATCACCCTCAAAGAACGGATATTCTAACTCTTCGCCTTCACTTCTCCTTGGAAACATCTTAATCAGGAACTTCGGCTCTTGATACCAACTGATGTAGTGAAAAAAACGAGATAACACACAAATTGAATCTGTTGATTCCAACGAATACCAGAAACAATCTTCCAACTATCGTTGATTCAAAAGAATACCGATAATCAGGCAAACTCCAACAATCGTTTATTCAAACGAATACCGATTATTAAGAGAATCTTAGCAAACCGTCAAGAACAAAGCAAAGCTTTTATTATTAAAACTCAAAGATATTAATACAAAAAAAACCTAATATTTATAGGAAAACTAGAGACTTTTCGTTTTCCCTAAATTTATAACTGATTAGAAATTAAATACTTTCCTAATCACAATTTATGATTGATTAATAAGAAATTTATTGTGACTTTTCATTTTCCTAAACCGCATCACATGTCGAGAAGATTCTTTTTGCAATTTTTTGGTTTTTTGATTTTTTATTTGCTTTTTGAAATTTTATATTTTTGTATTTGGTTTTATAGGTTTTATATTTTTGTATTTTATTTTCAAAAATATTTACATATCGATGTTTGATGAAATGTCAAGCAGTCTCATTTTCCAGAACCTCTAGTTTTGCTAGAGTCAAACATCTCATACCGAGTCGTCTGACAAGATACTCAAACCTATCTTGCGACAGAGCTTTCGTAAACATGTCAGCTAATTGGTATTCAGTTATGACAAAGTACAATTCAATTATACCACGTTCAACCTGTTCCTTTATGAAGTGATAATGGACATTGATGTGCTTGATACAAGAGTGCTGCACGGGGTTGCATGAGATTGCTATGGTTGACTGAAAGTCGTAGTACAACGGTATTTTGTTATAGGCGAAGCCATAATCCTTAAGTTGTGTCCTCATCCACATTACTTGAGCACAACTCGTGGATAACACCACGTACTTTGCTTATACTGTAGATATTGCAGTGCAGTCTTGTTTCTTTGACATCCAACTGACTAGCTTTTCGCCTAGGAATTGTATTCCTCGATAAATGCTTTTACGAGTATCAAGGCATCCGGCATGATCAACATCTAAAAATGCGATTAGTTCAAAATTAGGATCCTTCGGATACCAGAGTCTTATATTGATGTTTCCCTTTAAGTATCGAAAGATCCTTTTAACCTCTTTGAGGTGTTTTTCTGTTGGTCTTGCTTGATAACGTGCACAATAGCATACTGACTTGCATTATGTCTGGTCTACTGGAAGTAAGATACATGAGTTGCCCGATCATACTACGATATCGTGTTTGGTCAACGGGTAATCCACTCAAGTCTGCATCCAATTTAGGTTTAGTAGCCATTAGTGTACCAAGGCTATCACATTTATCCATAACATGTTTTTAAGTATTTCTAAAGCGTACTTGGCCTGATTGATAAAGATAACTCATGGGGACTGGTAGATTTGAATCCCCATTAAGGACATTTCAAATCTACTGTGCATTTGTTTTTCAAAATTTTTAGAAAATTTTAGGTTTGTGGACCCGAAAATTATGTCAAAGTAAATTTTCACAAGTAGAATGTCCTCCCCGTATCTTATCGTGAACAGAGTAGGGTCGATAGTACCTTTAGTGAAACCTTTGGACATCAGGAATGTTGAGAGTTCATCATACCAGGCTTTCGGAGCTTGCTTCAATCCATAAAGAGCTTTCCTTAGACGGTAAACTTTCTCTGGATGATCAGGATCAACAAACCCATCTGGCTGAGCAACATAAACCTCTTCCTTCAGCGGACCATTAAGAAAAGCCGTTTTAACGTCCATCTGATAGATTGGAAATGATTTGTGTGTAACGTAGGCAACAAAAATACGAACTGCTTCCAAGCGAACCTGTATTGAGTTTTTGCTAAATCATAATTACAATCTAACTAATGACCCGAATTGAGGTGGATCAACATAACATGGAGACTATCAAACAAATATGGGGGTAATGATTTAACTTTTCTTCCCCATTCTTCCGCAAAATAAATACTAACATGAATCTTAATCGTCCCAAAACAATACAAGGATAAGGACTTAGCAACCGTGTACTCAAATAATTAACTTGGGTTAAAACAATAATGTACTCAAAGCGAGTACATACAAGGTAGGTTAAGGCAATTTGGGTGTAACAATTGGTTTAAGGGTTAACAATGCTCTTCATTAATAGTCCGAATTACCAGAAAATTACGAGAACCGTGAAAAAGATTGGCTCGGAGGGTTTCACTAAGGGAGTCTTGCACTAAAAATGAGTGTGAAGTACGGGTGTGGGATAGTTATATAGTCGTTGCGACCATCATAACAATTACGGGTTTAAAATATGGGTTAATCCTAGTGCCTCTTATCATTTAGCAAATCCTAATTCTCACTATGTGGTCTCAGAATGCATCACAAAAACAAGTTCTATGTAATATTTTGTATTTTCAGGTCATTTACGACGTCATTTTTTTGGTCCTTATTTCACTATTTATTTATTTATATTTTTTTTAGTCTCGTGCGCGTTTACTTTTAATTCTTATCACATAATTAAATCGTGTAAGCTAAAAATTATCATTTAACATAAACAGACATCAAACAAATTAAAGTTTACGTCAAGCAAGTATTATATTATTTTTTACGAAAGTAATAATTAGTTTTTATTTTTATTTTTATTAATTACGTAAAGTGTTTACGTTTCGCGATAAAATACGTTTAGGCATTCCCGGAACCACCAATACTCAGCTACGCTTCAACCAATACCCACTATTATACCCAATACCCAAAAAAATAATCTTATAAACTCTACCCACTCAACTCTCCATTACCGACTACCAAAAAAAATTAAAGAATTAGGTTCAAAGTTCTTATAAGGTCACATTTACACTTCCTAATCAACACATAGTGTTTTTCATAATATCTAGGAAATATTTGACCAACATTTTCCTTGATTTTCTCCTAGCACGATCGGTCTCCCATCTCATTGTAATACTTGGACTATCAAATAGTGTTCTTGACCACACCTTGTATATATGAAAGTAATACAAGCCTTTACTCATACACATTCATTAATAAAATATCAACACTTCTCCTTCTTTCTCTCTAGCCATACACGGCTGAAAAAGAAACACCAAGAAACCATCACAACTTTCATTCTAGCAAGGATTCAAGTGTTCATATATTCTTAGAGTTTGTTTTGGAATCTTGGTATATTATTTCTAACAAAGGGTTAAACAAGAAAGCTAGGGCTTTTTTCTAGGGTTCGATTTGGATTTGTTTTGTTTCTTCATCATCCTACTCACTCTTTTAAGGTCATCTAAAACTCTAAGCTCTTCATTACTATATTTTACATGTTTACATACTAGTTATTTTATTAAGTCACCACCTAGCTTTTATTTTCATGCGTTATAAAATGAAATGGATATAAGATCATAAGGACATAAATATTGGACAATCATTTTGGACATGGCTAGGAGAACTCTAAGTATGTAAAACAACATGTTTCAAGGTTACATAAAAGGTTGTACAAAAATAAATAAGTTATAGATTTATAAATCACATTTTATAAAATATAAAACCTAAGGGGCTGTTTTGAAACTTTCTGTTAAGATCCGAACTTTTATAAATTTAGGACATGTTGTTATATAATACTACACGTTACAAGGATCGTAAGCACATAAAGAACTCGAAAATCCGAGTTATAACGAAGAAGTTACGCTAATCGCAAGTTTACGATAAAAAGTATTTTTATAAAAGTAATTTTATAAAAACTGACTACTGTTCATAACAGTGGGCTCATGGAAAATATTTTAGTTAAATAGAACTTTTAATTACGAAGACGTGCTCGAAAGAATCACTAAAATCGGAGTTAAAACGAGTAAGATACGACGTTTCAAAGATTCGACATAATACATATAAAAGCTGTGAAACCATGCACGTTTCAGCAGCTGCTGAAGCTCATTTTTGAGGACCTTCGGGTCCGATTGAGTCGAAGTGTAAAACTACAAAGTTGTTCGGAACGACATTTTACATAAACCTGTCGATTTTCATAATTTTCAGATGTATGGTTTGTAAACTAGACACTTTTCCTGACATGAATAGTGTTGGTTCGTTTTTTTATAAAAATTTACGAAACATATTGGAATCATTTATATAATATCTACACAAGTTTTAACGTTATAAATATTATTTTACACGACGATCGAACTATTTATACGATAACATTATATGAATAATAAAAACGTTAAATCAAGTGTTTTTAACAAATAAATAAATTATTGGACAAGTATACTATTTTTTATTTACGAGTACAAATACATGGATATTATTTAACAAATGCGATTTAAATATTGTTTCACTTACAAATTAAACAAAAAGTATTAGTTGGTGGTGTAACATTATAACTTGTGATGTAGTATTTATTATAAATACGTTATACTTATACGACCTATATTTAATTAGGTTGCATTCGGTCATTATTGTGACGCATTTTCTGTTATCTTGGAGTATTCAATCACTCGAGGTGAGTTCATAGCCCCACCTTTTCTCTTTTAATGGTTTTCATAAACTGTTTTCGGGGTGAGAATACGTGCTCGTTTTACTAAATAAACTTATTGATTCTATACGTAAGCGTTATTTGACTATTTTTACTAAAACTTGATTTGTTTACTACATGTTTTGAGATCGTTGAATATCTATATTCGAAACCGTGAATTTTGGACATGATTGTTTACTACGGATACAAGTATTTTAAAATGTATGCTATCCAGATTATTGCCTGCATATTATTGCCTAAGTTACCACACTGCCATTTAAGTCCCTACCATATCATGAACCGTCAATTGCTATTATAGTTAGCGCTAGTGTTGTGGATAGATCTATCGGGACTAACAATCCCCACCTGGAACTTCTGGTCACAAGTTGATCATGGTGCATTTAACATTTAGAGGAACTTGTAGGCTGTTTTGGCAGACACCCTACCTTATTTGGGGCATAGACAGTTAAGGCTTCGGGGTCATGAGCTTAGTGCAGTAATATATACTTAGACTTGGTGAATTTGTTTCTCTTGTCTACATTACTTGTTTTGGACTTCGGAATACGTACTTAGTCCACCATTTACTTAAATCTTGTGGTCCACTAAACTGTTTGATTTCATCAGCATTTCTTGACTTATTGAATCACTACTTGGATTTCAGAAAATAATACTTTGAAATATCGTAACGCTACTCTTCTTCTGAAAATTTACTTAAATTATTTCAACATTGCTTTTACTTAAACCTATGAATTCACCAACATTATTGTTGACGTTTTAGCATGTATTTTCTCAGGTTACTATTTTGCTAGTGGAGCATTTGAGCCGTGCGGATATATTTTTGAAGGCTTAATAACTTGAGTACCATTTGACAAACGTTTTAAACAAAATGTTTTCTATTGCATTATCATTGGGACCCTTTGTAAACTCTGATTTTAATATATCGAATGAGAAATTTATTTTAAACGTCTCTTTTGAGGTCGTTTTCTGTGACTTGTACTTTGTGCCTTGAAGTCGCACCCCAATGTTACTATTCCGTTGCCGTCCGATTTTGGGGGTGTGACATTCTATAATTTAATACACTATCGGTACACTCATATAATTTTAAACCGATACCAATGCTCCAGAAAAGGTGACGAAACCACATATACACATCCATAACGATAGAATAGATACACATAATTGTTCACTCCTTAACTCGAGACAGCTAAAGGTAAAATTATCTTGGGTATCAAAAATGAATACCCGAATTTCTATAGATCTAATGGGGAACCTCACATTTTTAGGGTGGATTTTGAGGGTTTTTGTGCTAGTCATATAAATTTTTGTCCATGAGATTAATACTCAATTTTCATCGGTATGTGTCATATTTTTTTTAATTTGGGTTAAAATTACCTTTTACGCTATTTTTGATATATTACCCATCATTTTAAGGACAAAGCAAATGACAATTGAAAGAATAGTTTCTAAGGCTTATTTCTCCCATACACTTAACTTGAACATTGTCCCCAATGTACTTTAAAAGTACCCGTAAAACGAATAAAGGGAAAATAAAACAAATAAAAGAAACTAGTACTCCCATGGTTTGCTCAATAATAGAGAAGAAACATGTGATAACTGGTTAAATCGTCCTTCAAGAATCGTCATCTGGAAACTTCCTAGGAAATTCCAAGCTTCTTCTCATCAAATATAACCTGTAAATCAAAGACAAAGACAACTACACCTGACGTAAAATCTACGGGATAATGATATATACAACAAAACTTTTAGGGTTGACTCGATGAAAGCAGTAAAGATAGGATGAAAACGATGATGCAATGATAGGTTTCTGCAGGTTTATAAGAAAATCACAAATTTTGGATGTTGTACAAATTATTTTTCAAAAATAGTAGAAATTTTTTGAATTTTCACAAGTTTGGAGGCGCGAAACCGTCAGGAGCAAATCCTGACGCCGTCTCCACACATTGTGAAAATTTCACTTTCGTTTTTCTTGAAAAATTTCCTGTACGCAATTCTATTAGTTATTTCTAGCATAAAATACTGTATAAAACCTGAGATTAATCATTACAATCATGTGACTTGAAACTGACACGAATTAATCTAAATAATTTATTTTATATGTTTGAATTGGTTCTTATAAACCGGATATTTTTCCCCTACACTCATTTTATGCAAAATACTTTTGATTGTCAATAAGACAAAGTTAAAAATAAAACAAAGCATGTTACAAATAATTCAAACATAAAAGAATAAATGATAAAGAATTAAAACACAAGACACTCCTAAATGCGGGAAAATTAAATATTGGGTTGCCTCCCAAAAAGCGTTTTTCTTTATTTAACGAGTCTTGCAGCTAGACTCGAAGTCACACGTCCTTACGTGACTTCTCCTTCATCTGTAA
Organism: Tanacetum coccineum; assembly: GCA_026074375.1. Classification (NCBI taxonomy): domain Eukaryota; kingdom Viridiplantae; phylum Streptophyta; class Magnoliopsida; order Asterales; family Asteraceae; genus Tanacetum; species Tanacetum coccineum. The sequence continues at coordinate 16,323 of BQNB010097135.1, read as the reverse complement.
CTCCAGCTAAATATTCGGGTTCAAGCTCTAGACATTCTTTATAGAACCCTAATATTTTGTTCATCGCGTACTCCACGCCTCTTCTCTTGTCCTCCTCGTTCCTAAGGTAGACTGACTTCGTATGCTCTTTCTCTAAGTCAGATAGCGAGTTTTATTGCTCAATCTTATGGGGCATCTTATAGGCAATCTCATTGATTCCTTCAGTGAACTTCACTACCCCTAGTGATGGGTCATGGGTCATATTGGAAATTTTAACAAAGGGCTTCCCTAGTACCACTTGTGATAACCTAGGGTCTACGATTGAACTAATATCCTCAACATTCAAAAATTCTATGACATAAGTGAAGTTTCCTACAAAAACGTTCATTCCCTTAATCCTTCTCGTGAAATTGGTTACTCCTATATTTGGATCTTCCCTTGGGTCAAGTTTTCTTCTCATGATCCAATTATACAGCATTCGAGTCATGACGTTCATAGGAGAGTTAAGATCAATGTAGGCTTTTTTCACATGCACATGTCCAATGTTGCATGGTATTTTAAGGTTTGATGGACATCCCTCCGTGATGATGGGATTTCTCAGAAACAAGGATGGAATTCGGTCACTCATTAGGTACTTATGATATGCTAGTTCGCTCCTAGTCAGGAATGTGTCAAAGTACTCTACTTCTGTCCCTTTTATTGTCGTATTTCCCCCCATCTTCAGGTCATTCTTCGTGAGAATCATCATACTTCCTAATTATTTCAATAAACATTATGTCTCCATTATCCTTTGTGCAGACAAACTCTGTATCTGATGATCGGGGAACCAAGTCGGATGACTCAAGGAATGAAATGAGTTTGCGAACTTTTTCTGTGATGAATGAGATTGATAGATCAGGTGGTGAGGGTGGGGTGGTATTGATGTTTTCTGGGTGGCCCTCCTTTTTTCGCCCTTCTTCTTTTGACTTGTCATCACGTGATTTGTTTGGTTGCTTGGGACATATTGTGATAGTGTTGATCGAACTGTGGGTTCGGGTAAAGCATTGGGGGTCCTCTGTTGGGTAAAAACGAGAAGACAAAACTGGAGAGATGGAGTTAACATTCAGTTTCAGGTTTTTAACCGTGTCGCTAGGAAGTGCTCCCGTTATTCGATCGATGATGGCCTTCAAGACTGTGTCGATTTTATTGGTCATCTCGCAATTTTATTGGTCTTCTCGCCTTGTTGTTGTTTGAAATCTTTTTCAAACTTGGACAATCTAGCGTCTTGAGATGCCATGAAGTTAGACACCAATCCTTCGAGATTTGATTGATTGTTAAAATTTTAAGGATTGTTGTTGAAGGAACGGTTCAGGAATGAACCGTTGGGCTGAAACCGATTAGGTGGTTTGAAAAATTATTTTGAGAATTTTGGAGTTGTCTCCACCTAAGGTTTGGGTGACTTTTTCATGACGGATTATAGGTTTCACCAAGGTTTTTTTGCTCAGGCTTGAAAGTGTACCACTTGCATCTCGCTTCGTCAGTACGCGATGATGCGTAATCAACAAAAGCTTGCTCGAGATTTTCCATGCAATATTGAGTGTCATGGGGACCACTGCAGATCTCACATGAGGAAGTGATTTTGTTCACTTGAACAATATGCTTAGGAGTAAGATGAGCTTCAATCAAGAGTTGGACTTGATTTTTGAGCTCAACGAGACGACCGTCGGATGTACTCAAGACATGTTGAGGCAAAGAGATTGCCTTGACCAGTTTAGCGAAGTTCCTTAGGTCGTTCCAACTTTCGTTGTCATACTAGGTCTTCTAATAGCGCCCATGATTTTTCGGCGTCTCTGTCATGAAGCTTACCACCGACCAATTGATCGATGGTTCGTCTTGTGGTGGGATTGACATGGTCATAAAAAATTTAGACTTTGAGACAAAGATCGATGCTATGATGAGGGACTTTTTGGAGTAAGTCCTTGAAACGAGTCTATGCTTCAGAAAGAGATTCTCCTTGATGTTGTTGGAACATCAGGATGTCATTACGAAGTTTTGCAGTCCTTCCCGGTGGAAAGAATTAAGCAAGGAAACGAGTAGTATGATCCTCCCATGTGGAGATGGATCTTGCTGGAAGACGTTCAAGCCAATTGCTAGCTTGATCGCGAAGAAAAAATTGAAATAAACGCAGGCGCGTTCTTTCTCTATTTGCAACATCAAGGTCAAGTGAGTCCACAAGTTTTAAGAAATCTTTGAGATGTTGGTTTGGATCCTCGGGCCGAATTCCGTGGAACGAGCATCCGGTTTGCACCAACCGGATGGTGTCAGATCGCAGAGGCACCACATTGTTCCCTTTGGGGAGCTCAATGGTGTTTCGATAGCCCTCGTGGCTTGGTTTGGAGTAATCTCTAATAGTACGGATAGGATTTTCGTCTCCCATGGAGGTCAACGAAAATGGATTACAATACAGATAACACGAAGAAAAGATAGACTACGAGAAAGCTAATATACTGAAAAGATAGATTACCCCTATGTTCTTTTTTCAGATGGGTATTTCAGAGGGGGTATTTTAGTCATTTCATTTTGACCAAGGACGAAAATGAACCCAAAGTTTCCCCACAAAGACGTTGCCTGCAATTTCCGAACCATACGTGCAATTTGGCCAAACCACAAGACGATTTTTGCAATTTACTCTCTAAAAAATTTATGCACTTATGTGAGAAGGTTCTGATATACTGTATAATTCATGACTCGGATTAGTGGTGGACCCAAAACTATAAGTGATAAAATTTATTTTAGAAAAATCATGATTTTTGAGAAAAATATACTACGCGGAAAAAATTCATATGGTTCACGAAAACCCTTTTGGTCCACCCATGACCGGGACATCATTGTCTACAATCAAGTATGTGAGATTTTAAATTTAAGCACAGAGATTTGACCCCCAAAATGTGTAGTAAGAGAACATTTTATAAAATATTATTATGTTATAAACTATTTATAATAATTAATCGATAAGAATATATCATTGATTATTATATAAAATAAGTTATCTTGTTTTAAAAAAAAACTTAGAATCACTATTAGCTCCATTATAATCAACCTTTTTCTCTACTGTAAACTACACTAAAAATGAGTCAGTCAAGAACAAGCTAGTGAGACACCGAGTCAAGTGTAACAAATGTCGGCTCTGGGGTACCGGACTATCCTTAAGTACCGGCTAATGATCCCTCTGTTTCCGGTTGATGAGCCTTGCCCAGTTTGCCGCAAGGTTTGTTTGGATTCTTTTGGTGAGCATGCGGTCCATTGCAAGGAGTTACCTGGTTTCAAATATAGGCATGATTTGGTTAGGGATGTTATGTATGATGTTCTTAAACGAGCTGAAATTTCTTCTAGAAAGGAGGCCCCCGTGAACTTTCTGACAGATCCACTCGAAGGGAGGTCTACCTTACGGCCAGCTGATATACTTGTGTTTGGGTGGGCCGGGGGGAAACATGCTTGTGTGGATCTTACTGGAGTGTCCCCTCTTGTTGGGCTCAGGGACAATGGATTTGTTGCAGGACAAGCTGCGTTGAAAGCGGAATCGAGCAAAGTTGCTAAACACGAGAAAGCTTGTTTAGAGAATCAACACGTGTTTATCCCTTTTGCTTTTGATACATTTGGTTTCCTAGCACCGGAAGCAGAGGAGTTTTTGAATAGGGTTCAACGGGTTGTGCAAAGTAATTTTTCGACCCCTAAGACACAAAACTTTATTTTTAGTAGGATTGATTTTGCCATCCAAAAAGGAGTTGCGGCGCAGCTTGTTGCTCGTTTGCCCGCCATCTTATTGTAAACGTTGTTTTGATATTGAGTGCATTTTGACTCAACCCGTACGAGTTAATTAGTTAGTTACTTGCACGTGTTTTACAACTATGCCTAGATGTAAGGGACATTTTACTATTTCAAGAAAGTTTTAGTATAAAAACATTGAACTAGGAGGCTATTATATCTGCTAGAGATTAGATCACATTTAGAGTTAAGTAAATTAGTGGTAATAAGTTAGGCATGTTATACGTGTGATACCTTTCGTCAGGTTTGGTAGTCAGTAGCTTAGAGATGATATCATAAGATTCTTGATCATCCTCGAATAACAGATGATCATTAGTGAACAAGAAATCTTCAAGAGTATTTAAATCGTTCATGTCACCATGAGTTGTGTCGCAAAATTGATATTAACCACCACTCTTACAGAATAGAAGCGCGTGCCCTAAGTTGTACAAGTCCATATCCATACTGCCATAACCTACAAGTCATTGGCAAAAAAGATGATTTTAAATCCCACCACACGAAAACATCATTCAAAAGTTATCCCAAAAAGGCCAAAGTTCTTATAGGGGGATTTAAAAAGCAATTATCTTCATAACCAAGCATGCTTCTTATGTTTTATTATGTTCACTATGCAGGTTCCATGTCTTTATTTATAAAATACGTTTTGGCAACATGTACTGATGTTCAGACCTACAGACCAAAGTTCTTGTATGAATGCCACTAGAAAAGTTCTATTTACAAGAATGTGTGATTCTCTGCAAACCGTGTAATTGCTAAAAGCATGATCCGAGTTCCGGTCCAAGAAAATGGTTTTATATTTAGAGATTTGTTGGTCCTTAATATTATTTTTCTTTTTTAAGAATGACGCTGTGTATGAAATAAGTACTATATATGGTTAAAAAAAGTAATCATTGAAGGAAATGAAGATTTAACCACAGAACAGTGAACAAAGAAAGAGGAAACCGAAAACGATGCCTTAAAAAGTGTTTGACAAATTAGTATCGGAATGAATGCAAAGTGGTTATAATGCATTCTAATATACATGTTTTGAAATATGTAAACAAGACTAGTTACCTGCATCATCTTTGTGTTTGCTATTTTTCATTCCAGAGATTTTAAAACTAAAATCTTTGGCCACAAGCACACTGTGAGGATTCATATTACCATGAATGATACCGTTTTTATGCAAATCCACAAGTCCTTCAACTATATCCCTGTATATAATTGCAAAAGTAAAAATATTGTGATTTCCACTTTTTAGGAAGGTCGAATTAGAGACGAAACAGAAAGAGCTTCATTACATAAATCATATACAATTATTACTGCCACTACAAGAAAAACTAGAACGGGCGACGAACTTTTCAGTCAAAAATCCATCCGACGTGGCATCAATTCTCATAGACTTTTTAGTCAAAGTATGTGGTGAGTTTCCCGGGCGACATGTCGCCCGGGATAACTTGGTTTGAGTTTGACCAAAATAATCAACGAAAATCCTGGCGGCAAATTTTCCCGCTCAACTTTCCCGGGCGACATGTCGCCCGGGATAATATTTCCACGTTTAACATTTGTGTTTAGTGATAATTAATGTGTGTTAGTGTATAAAGTTTTTTGTAACACTTTTCCCGGGCGACATGTCGCCCGGGAAACATTTTATTAAAATTTATACAGTTTTTTAATATTTATAAAACTGTATAATTTTTTAATACAATGTTTCCCGGGCGACATGTCGCCCGGGAATTATTTTTATTACAATATCGAATACAAAATCAACCGAAAATCCTGGCGGCAATTTTTCCCGCTCAGGTTTTCCGGGCGACATGTCGCCCGGGATAAATGAATTTTATCAAAATCATAATTTTTGCTATAAGATCTTATTTGAATTTATAAAATATGTTTTAATATACATTTAAAAAGATACTTATAAAAATATAAATACTTTATATAAAAATCAAAATTATTTATAAAATATGTATACATTTTCAAGATGCCCAAAAACAAAACAATCATTTAGTAAATATTATACAACCACTTCTATAACACAAACGACTTACAAACAAACACGTAAACATACGCATTACATGCAAAATGACAAACTACTCGAAAATCAATACGAATTACATTGAGCATGAAAAACTACTCCAAAATCAATTTTCTCATTTCATTGAGAACTTCGTGAAATAGTAGCAGCCCATAACTGTGGGTTGTTCCCGGATTGCATATGCATTTTCATTGTTGCCTTGAGTACAAACTTATCTTTCCATCCACGCAAGTGTTTCAGTTTGAGCATCTCCATTTCTTAACTTAGAGAATAGTTTGTAGGTGTAGATGGACCTGAAGACAATAGCTTAGAGGATTAGGGTCCTGAAGAATAGCTTGGAGGTTATGAATGTACTGCATAGTACTTGAGTCGAGGAAGCTTCAGAATAACTCATCAATTCAACGAAGAGTCGGGTCTTCTTTCCAAAAAAAAAATCCACATACCAAAAGGTTCCGGAGGCGTTAAAAGATAAAGAACTTATATCTTTTAAAACAACTAACCAGAAAATTTATATAATACAAACAAAATAAAAAACATAATGATGTTTACACCTGATTTTGGACATGCATCGTGTTAGTTAACCGTAACTCGCGGTTTTATAACGATTGTCGGAGAACTACATCTCATTCTTCTTCTTACTGCACACCTTACACGCAAAAGTCTTCATGTGCCACCATCTTCACCATATTTTTTGTGGTTGCGATGTGTAAGAAGTGTGTGATATGTTTTGTGGTGTGTGATAGTATCTGCTTTTATAGGTATGGAATGAGTTTTTGCGTAAGTTTTTTGGCGGGAGTATTTGGCGGGAGTTTTGGGCGGGAGTATTTGGCGGGAGTATCGACTCATCCGTTGAACATCTAATGTACAACGATAACATAATCGACACATTACCCGTTGAACATCTAATTTACAACGAGTAACATATCGACTCATCCGTGAACACTAGTGTACCACATAAGATATCGACTTATCCGTTGAACATCTAATGTACAACGATAAGAATCGACTCCATCCGTTTGAACATCTAGTGGTACAACGATATCATATCGACTCATCATCCGTTGAACATCTAAAATGTTACAACGAATAACATATCGACTCTTCCGTTGAACATCTAGTGTACAACGATAACATATCGACTCATCCTTAACATCTAATTACAACGATAAACAATCTCGACTCATCCGTTAGAACCATCTATGTACAACGATAACATATCGACTCATCCGTTGAACATCTAATGTACAACGATAACATATCAACTCATCCGTTGAACATCTAATGTACAACGATAACATATCGACTCCTCCGTTGAACATCTAATGTACAACGATAACATATCGACTCATCCGTTGAACATCTAATGTACAACGATAACATATCGACTCATCCGTTGAACATCTAATGTACAACGATAACATATCGACTCATCCGTTGAACATCTAATGTACAATGATAACATATCGACTCATCCGTTGAACATCTAATGTACAACGATAACATATCGACTCATCCGTTGAACATCTAATGTACAACGATAACATATCGACTCATCCGTTGAACATCTAATGTACAACGATAACATATCGACTCATCCGTTGAACATCTAGTGTACAACGATAACATATCGACTCATCCGTTGAACATCTAGTGTACAACGATAACATATCGACTCATCCGTTGAACATCTAATGTACAACGATAACATATCGACTCATCCGTTGAACATCTAATGTACAACGATAACATATCGACTCATCCGTTGAACATCTAATGTACAACGATAACATATCGACTCATCCGTTGAACATCTAATGTACAACGATAACATATCGACTCATCCGTTGAACATCTAATGTACAACGATAACATATCGACTCATCCGTTGAACATCTAATGTACAACGATAACATATCGACTCATCTGGTTACATCTTTGTAGGTGTTGACGGTCCTGAAGAATAGCTTGGAGGAGTTGAAGGTCCTGAATTATAGCTTGGAGGTGTTGAATGTCTTGCAGAGTAACTTGGAGTCGATGGAGCTCCAAAAGAACTCATCAATTCACGAAGTCGGGTTTCTTTGCATAAAAAAATTCCACATCCAAAATGTTTCGGAGGCTGTTAAATAGTAAAGAAATTAATTCTTTTAACAACTAACCAGAATATTTATATATTACACAAATAAAAAACATGTACAAGTTTACCATTGATTTTAGACATGCATAGTATAGTTTACCGTAACTCTTAGGTTTATACGATTGTCGAAGAACTACATCTAATGTACAACGATAACATATCGACTCATCCGTTGAACATCTAGTGTACAACGATAACATATCGACTCATCCGTTAAAAATAAATTTAATAAATATATTTCCCGGGCGACATGTCGCCCGGGAAAGATATTTATTAAAATTAGACTGTACATCGATAATTATATATTTTCTAAAACAGATAATGTATAACGATAAAGGTATTTATTAAAATTATACAGTTTTTAGTATAAAATCTTTTTTTTAATAATTATATATTTTATAAAAATAATTATAAATAATAATAATTTATTTAAAAAATATATATATATATATTTTCTAAAATATATAATTTTTGTTTAAAATTATTATTTATATATATTTTATTTATAAAAAACATAAGTATATAAAAATTAATTATTAAAAGCTTTAAAAATAAATTTAATAAATACCTTTCCCGGGCGACATGTCGCCCGGGAAAGATATGTATTAAATTTATACAGTTTCTAGTATATTTTTTTAATAAACGCTTTCCCGGGCACCACCGACACTCCCCTCTTCCACTCACACTCGCACACGAGCACGAACCCCCTTCCTCCTCTAAACATAATTCTTTCCTTTACCCTCAAAATGATAATTCTTCTACTTCTGTTTCTAATCCTCTAATTAATTGTTGGTGGTGTTTAATTTTTGCAGCCGAGTCCATAGCCGAGCCGACAACAGCCAAAAAGGTATGTTTAATTTTTTTTTCTCCTTTTGGTATCCCGGGGGACATGTCGCCGGGGAATGTTTATTGTTTAAATTTTTTTATTTTATAGTTATTATTAGGTGAATTGCGTTGAAATTATGTATGTTTCGTGTTTATACGGATATAGTGGTTATTATTGTTGTTGGAAGTAAATATTGGAAGTAAACATTCGCCTGGTCCGGACGGAGAAATGTATTATGGTCAGCTTGAACAAATCCTTGAGTTTTCGTATTTGTTGTTCAAAACTGTGTTGTTTCGAGTTAAGTGGTTCGACACTAGCAACAAAGGACGTATCCAAAATTTTGTCATTAGAAACAACATAACACAAATCAAGGCAAATGGTGAGGCGTTTAAAAATGATCAATACATTCTCGCAACACAAGTCAAACAATGCTTCTACCTTGAAGATATGGCCAGACGACCACTCGGTTGGAAGGTCGTCGAACATGTGAGTCATAAAAAGTTTTCGAACGGGGGTGTCATTGTGGTAGAGGACGACCCTGATGTTATACATGTCGACAACTCATCTGATCTCGCACTTTCTACAAGTTTGAATGACTTGGAAATTGCGGCCTTGCATATAGATGGTCAATCAATAGATGTTGACGCACCACCAGATATCATTGATGTTGTTGATAAAGACGATGATATTATTGATGAGGAAGACCCCATTCCTCATGATTTAGCAGATTCTGATGATGAAGACCTCGTCAACCTTGATATTGATGATGGTGTAAATGTTGTTTATTCTAGTGAAGAAGAAGATTGATCTTTAGTTGTAACTTGTAAAAGACACTTATATATTTGAATGAATGAATGAAACTGTCGTGGATTGTTTTAATGTGTATATTTATTTGGATGTGTGCATGCTTTTATTATTTTGTTCACGAATTTCTATATGTTATCCTAATGCTACTTGTACAGATGTCAGCGGATGTTGCACGGGGTCATGACGGTGACGCTGGCGGGTGAGTGGGGGTGGTGTGCCCCCCCCGGGTGATGATGTCCCTTCACACCACATACCCACCGGTTGTGGGGGTTGCTTGGGCAACCGAGGTAAGAATTTCTGGATTATTGTAATACAAGCATAAACTTAATACATTGAATTTGCTTGCCTTGAATTTTTATGACTTTATCACTCACTTGAATTTGCAGGTAAGGGCACCCGAAAACCCAATTTGGGTGGCAGGAGAGCGGGCAGGCAGCATACCTGCCAGGAGACCCGGAACCTCGGGTTAAGCCATCACTGATAAAGTGGCCCCGATCTCCAATCCGGTTTGAGTTTGGCGACAGAGAGACCCTGATGCTCTCGGTGAGCTGCGGCTCATTGGGCCAACTACCTTGGGGAGCTCGTTCGGGAGTTGCCGTTGCACTACCCTTCCTGGCGTCAAGTGCCGGCGGAGCAGAAGGCGGGGGTCATGGCTCGGATTGGGGTAAGTTATTTCATTATCCTTTTATGTTTATTTCATTATCGTGTTCATTTATTTAATTGTGTTTATTTATTCTAAATTCATTTATTTATTTATATCATATAAATAAATAAACAAATTTAGATAAATATATAAATTATATCTCTAACTCTGTCTTTGTTGTATATGATTGCAGACCCAGTTTGACATGCGTCCCCACATGGAATCCGATCGCTGGCCACTTATCTATGCGGCCATCCAGCAGCATCTACAAAAGATCTACAATGGCAAGAAGGCTGCTCTTAAGGAAAGGCATTGGATTCCTGACTCGGACGGGACTTACGACCTGGAGCGCATCAGACTATCACGTCCTTCGACATTTCGTGGTCAATTGGATGCGCTGATATTGCGTCAGGAATGATCCCAAGAATCGTGCTCGGGCGAACCCAAAATAATCAAAACCGGCGAAAAGCAAGGGTCGTATGCGTCTAGGATCCCAAACTCTATTGCCGCCCTTCGAGATATGCATGTAATAAACATCATAATTATTTCATATATATAATTAAGCTTTGGTTGTTGTGATTTGTTCATTTTTATTTGGTTTCATCTTATAATCGTGTGTATGTGCAGAGATGGGAGAGCTCAGCTACTAGTGGTACCCGTTCGCTGATCCATACTTCTTCTTGAAACACATATGTTAACGGCGTATTCTTTTGAAAACTGAGGACAAAGGCTACTATATTTAGTTTGTGTCAAACACTTCACTTTAATGATTTGTCGATAAATAATGTAGTACACGACTAATATATTTAACCTATCTTGTGTTTTTGTGATTTTACATAGGGGAGATGTGAGGTACTGGGTTGGTCAACACGAGACGGGTGTGCCCTACACTGAGGATGAGATAATGGCCATCTTTCGCGGGGGCACATTCCCGGTGTTGGTAGGGTTTTGCCAGGACAGGGCACGGTCATTCCACCTCCGCCTCCATGCACGCACTCCTCTGATGTCGTTAAGCTCAAAAAGAGAGAGAAGGTGCTAACGCGTCAGGTGAACAATGTTTCTGTAGTTATTTAGGAGTGAACGACAAGTTTTTCCCAAATGCTTACTCAAACTTGTGTCACAGCATGAGATAGGTGGTGCAGGGGAGTGGCGGGCACGGGGATTGATGAGCAGGGAGATGATGCGGACGACGGATAGACGGAGAGGATGAGGACGATAGTTAGGAGATGTTGGGTAAGTATATATATATATATATATATATATATATATATATATAAGTATATATATATGCTATTTTGTGTCTTAAGTACGTGTGTTTTGGAACTTGTTATCTTGGCGACCCTTATGTGAATATTGGTTTCCCCGTACGTTTAGAACTTGTTATCTTGGTGAATATTGACTTGTATCTTGCGGATAATGCAAGTTATGTGACTTCGTCACCCGTTTTGTAGACTATATTGTGTTTATTCGGATTTTGATCATATTTAGCTTTATTATATCAAATGCGTTGATCGTATTGTGATTTGGTAGAAGTTGTAATGTATTTGGGTAGATTATATATTGGTTTATACAGGTTTGAGTATTGGTAGATTTTTTCCCTAAAAATTTCGGAAAAATCTGGAAATAGCCTGCTGTGCAGGCAGTACAAAAAAAATTGCAGACTTATCCCGGGCGACATGTCGCCCGGGATAAGTTAAACGAAAAATTTATTAAAGGGTTTCCCAGGCGACATGTCACCCGGGAAAGTTGGGAAAAAAATATTAAAAATCTATGTCGCCCGGGAAAGTTGGGGAAAAAATATTAAAAAACCATCTCGAGCGACATGTCGCCCGGGAAAGGTACTAATAAACGACAAAAAATATTGCCACGTTGACTAGTTAATTTATTTAGAATGTTTTCACGGGCGACATGTCGCCCGAGATTCTACGTAATTAACTAATTAATCAAGCTTCAATATTAATTACTCATTTCATAAATTTAGTATCCCGGGCGACATGTCGCCCGGGAAAACCCTCGACCGTGGAAAATATTTGTTTGACTAAAATTGTATGGGCTCCACGATGTCGCCCGGGTAAGTCGCCTGGGAAGGTATCCCTTTCGAGCTTTAGTATCCCGGGCGACTTGTCGCCCGAGAAATTTATCCCCAGCAACAAGTCGCCTGGGATACCCCGGATTTGTCGTTGGGGAAAATGGCATGAGTGCGAATGATTTTAAATAGAAAGATAGATTCATACAAAGCTTGAAATGATAAAATGAATAACACAAAGTATTTAAAGTGAAAAATAGGCAGGAAAGTTTGTTGTGTTGGTTGAGCGGGCTCACTTGCACAACACGTGAGACTTGAATTTCTTTTAACTTGCACATATAG
>BQNB010097134.1:10025-25459 GCA_026074375.1 Tanacetum coccineum | reverse complement strand
TGTCTTATTCAAACTAGATTTAACTTTCCTAGTGTGGTCTTATACTTTATTCTTCTGATTGCTACGTGGTGGTTGCGTGATCCTATTGTTCTTTGTATTGCCCGAAGGCTTTGATCCACTAGCACTAGTAGTAGGTTTTACTCCTGTAGAAGCCAACAAAGGCTTGTTAGAATATGTGGTTTTAAGAGAATCGGTCTGCTTTGGAATATTGCTTGGAGATGTGACAGGTTCAGCAAATCTAACTCTTTGGTCCTTGTTCATCGGTGTGACAGCAACTAACTTCTCACTATGTTTTGGTGAATTAGGGCATGTTTGAGAGACATAGACTAACAATTCTTGAACATGTTTTGTACACATACAAGCAGATTCTAATAAAGGTTCACTAGGATTCTGTGTTCTAGCGCGTTCTACAAATCCACGAAGAGTGTCTGTATTTTCTATAGTCTTCTCAATATAAACCTCATGAGCATCCCTATTGTTCTTAAGCCTATGAGAAATAGGTTCTATGTCAAGCTTGAACATTCCTGGAGCAATAGTGGCATTAGGTTTTAAAACCGCAATATCGACAACATTTTTCCCTTTAAGTTTCTTTACTTCATTTTTCAATGCTGTAATAGCAAAAACCTTTTCTTAAAGTTAAGCATTTAAATCCGAATTTTCAACAGACTTTGCAATAATTTGACCAATTAAAGAGTCACAACATTCTTTTGATTGAACACGTGTCTTTCTAATTAAGTCAAATTGGTCTTTGTAAATTGATTTCAAATTCTCTCGTTCTTTTCTCAAATTTTCATTTTCCGAAAGTAATGTTGCCACGCTATGTTCCAGTTCAATGTTGATTGTTTCAATCTCATCAATGTCTTTCTTTACATTTTCCACACTATCTTTTCCACTCAAAGATTTAATTCTATCCTTCAACTTTCTTATGACCATGTCCTTCTCTTTAGAATGAGCTTTTAATTCATTTATTTCAAATAATTGATTAAATGTGGGAGCATTTAGGTTTTCACCAGAATTTTCCTTTTGAAAAATCTCTTGATTAAGTTGAGTTGCTAGTTCCAATGAAATGCAATGCTTTTCTAAAGTTGAATAACTTTTGACAAGTTTATTGTAAGCCTCTTTTTTAATGAAATCTTTCTTTTTGAGAAGCTCAGTCTCAAGTTCCAGACACTTACTGCAATCATTCACACATGACTTTTTCACATCAAGAATATCCACAGAATTCGCAACAATATGCACAATTTCTTGAGACACTATTTGGGTTTCAAAGTTGATCATTATCAATCGCTAAGTTTGTTTGATTTGAATTTCCCAAAAACATTTTTTCTACAAAACAGACTGATCAACAGCAACCTCAATTTGGATTAAAAACAAAGTTTAACTCATTACTTTCATCTAAACATTTTTATCAAACGCAATAAATGAGTCTTGTTAAAACGGAATTATTTCAGTTACAAAACATTCTTTTGTATGTTCAAAACCCCAAGATCCCGCAGTAATAGCATCAGATGTTAGTACCTCTTTTCATTCACGTTTGTCAAAATTGGCTAGTTGATATTTAGCTTTTAAGACTATTCATTTACCGAACTTACCTTATGAAGTTCACTAGACATCGACACTAAACAGGTGTATGTGACTTAACTGGTGTTTCAGAAAGGGACGAATGTTTTAACCAGAAAGCTTGCTCTGCATACAATTCTTTTTGAGTGACAAAACGTTTACCAAAATCTTCTTTAATTATATTCAACTTTAAGTAGTCAATTGGAGAAACCTTAATATTCTTTTCTATAGAAATTGGATCATTTTGTTTATCAAGCATCTTTGATCGACTCTCTTCTTCTAAAATCAATGTCTCTTCATCATTAATCATAGAAATCAAAGCATGTTTCTTTTAGCAATAATACACTACACAATCATTAAAATAGTTTGGTTGACAAATCCGCTGAGCTTTTTTAAGATGGAACAGATTTTGATAACCAGATAGCTTTGTTTGATTGGTGTCATCAGTAAAAAACTTTGTGGGATTCGTTAGCATATTCATTGCCTTGCTAAATTCTATACATCTTACGAATAATATTCTCTAGTTCTTTATAATATTTTTTTTAAAACAATTTCCTTGTGAATGTATTTAGACTCTTTTTTCTTTATATTCGTTTTTAAAAACAGTTCATGTTTTTGATAAAGACTCCTTTTCTTTGACATTATTAGAAACAGTTTCTTTAAGTGTATCGATCTCCTACTGAAAAGCCGCAAGGTTTGCATTTCTATTTCGAATTAAATCATCCATTTGAGAATCTATTAATTTTTCACGTTTATTCAAATCTACATTAAGTCTTTGTTCAAAAATGGCGACTCATTCTTTGTATCTCTCAAGCTCAGCGGTTAATGATTCAATTTACCATTTAGTTGTCTGATTTTTCCTATCTAGATGAGCTATGTGATCATTCATTTGTTTAACCAAAGATAGCACCAATAAATCATTAGGTGTAGAAGGATTAGTATCCAGAATAACCGCATCTTGTGAATCTTGCATATATTAAGAATACGGAATGATATTACTATCACTATGTATCTCATTATCTTGGAAATCGTCAATATGTGTTTGTTCAGAATACTGCATCTCTTGCACAATCGTGAGTAATCATAATATTCAGAATATAACATAATATGGTACCTAAGCTCAAATAGAACTTCAGGGATCATAAGCTATAAAAGATTTGGCCATCCAAACCGCTTAGCGAAGGATAAGTCATCACAATCCGCGTCATATTCATCAAAGTCGTTAGTACTGGAAAGCTGAATTTCTTAAGGGATTTGTCTGATGATCAACCTAGAACTTCTGACTATTCCCCAGGGTTTTGCTAAGAGATGCTAGAGTTGCTCTTCATCCAATATCTGACCCGCTTCCTGAGCTTCGGCTAACATCAATTTCTCCTTAAACCATGCAACATTCCTTAGCCTTTTTGGCTGAGTACACTGTCTCACCATATGCCCTTATCCTTGACAGTTATAACACTTCACAACTCTTGGTTGACCAACTGCATAATTTCCCTTTGAAGTGGTAGCAATTCCTCTGTTTCTAGTACTAGTATAACTCTGAGTTGTCTATCCTGAACTTGTTGAAGTTAGTGACTTTACCAACGTTGTAATGGTTTGCTTAATTTCAGGAATAACGATGTTCTGATTTGATTGTTTGATGTTGAAAACCTTGATGCTATAGAGCAGACATAATGCCATTGCATTGTTGATGCATTACAATCGGTAAACTTCTCTTAGTGAAACATAGGAACAATGAGACAGAAGTCTAATTGGGGAAATCAGCTGTGAGATTTGTTTTGTGTCACTAAAGGAGATATGAATGATGGAGGGGAAACTAGATGTTGTTGTGGATTGACTGAATTTTGATTGGTGTTTGAAGAATGAAGGGGTGCGCATAAACTGGTGTGAATTGTTTAGAGGAGAGAGGATATGTTAAAAGAGCCTAAATGTTGTAGAGACTGAGATAATTGTAGTAGAGTTGGAGAATGTGGCTACCAATGCATAGAGGAATCCGAATACCTTTCACGCGTGATACAAACTTCATTAGCATGTCGTTCATGTTGACTAATGTATGCATACAACTGATCATAGTTGGTGGTATACAAACTCTGAGCTAACTTCACATCAGTGACAAACTTACCCCATTCCGATGGAAGAGCATTCAGAAACTTGGTATAGACCATAAACAGTTGCATTGTCATCCCAATAGTATGCATGCCATTGATCAGCTAAGATAATCTCCAGTAGTACTCATACATTGTTTCACCTTGAACATGAGCAAACTTATCAAACAAGTTGTACAATCTGCATTCACGTTCTTGGTATGATAATTCAGTGACTCTCATTAGCATCTTGACTCTATCCTAAATATCCTTAGCCACCTCTTGATGGTTAACAAGTGCATACACATCAGGTGGAAGACCTTCAAGAATGATATTTGTTGCTTGAACATCACAGTCATCTTGAAGTTGTTGTGCTTCAGTGAGTTCGGAGTATTTCATAGGTCTAGTATGCCTATTTTCTTCAACAATTGGATAAACCAATAGACCATTATCAATGAAATCAAGCATCATCCTACCATGTTTCTTCCCTTTGATGAATAGACATATACGACTTGCCCATGAATCATACATTGATTTTTCAAGCATTGGAGGACAATTTTCAGCTCCAGCAACAATGATGTGTTTTGCTAAAGTAGTCATGTTGTTCTAATTGAAAAGTGAAATGAATAACGAGTGATCGAACAGTGATAAAGGAGGATTGTGTTAAGAGTTGTTGTTGGTGATTAAGATTGATATTATACGGGATTTTACAAATCTTCACTAAAACCGAGAAATCTAAATATTTTACGGGATTTTACAAAGTAAGACAAACCCTAGAAAATAAAATCTCTTTGTGATGTATGTAATATTTCGCTTGAAATGTAATGTTTCGCTTGAAATGTGACAGTGTAATATTTTGCTTGTAATGTTTCGCTTGGAATATGACGATGTAATGTTTCCCTTGAAATATGAAAATTGGACAGAGTTTCGTCTTACACAACTACGTAATTCGCTTGAACTAACAACCTGTCATAAATCACTACCTAACATATTTCTCTTGTATACATATTTCGCTTGACCTAAGAAAAATTAAGCAGAGTCTTGTTTCCTAGAAATGACATAAATCGCTTGAGGTCAACCTGTCATATTTTGCTTACACATTTCGCTTGCATACATATTTCGCTAGCATGAAACATATTTCGCTACCATCATACATATTTCGATAACTTCAAATAAAAATGTACTTTTCACAAAAAATTACTCGCGCTTACACTAATGTACCTTAGACCCAAGTTTCTAAAGATTGGCTTGTCAAGAGTAACCTCCCCCCCATTTGAACCGTGGACTTACCTAGGGAGGAGGAGAGCTCTTTGCTCTTGTCCTTTAAACCACCATTAGTCCCCTAGTTTCATGTTAAGGTTGTTTAGGGTTTTCTTGCACTATAAAAGGAAGTCCTAGGTTATCTAACTCATACTCTT
Organism: Tanacetum coccineum; assembly: GCA_026074375.1. NCBI lineage: Eukaryota > Viridiplantae > Streptophyta > Magnoliopsida > Asterales > Asteraceae > Tanacetum > Tanacetum coccineum. The sequence continues at coordinate 20,400 of BQNB010097134.1, read as the reverse complement.
TCATACAAGCTAATTAAATCACAAAAACTCTCTCCCCACTACTCTAAAACCCACGGCATACACTTAGTGTGCTAGGGTTTCATTTTAATTTTGCATCCAAGGCATTCCAAGTATTCAAGTGTTCATTCCAAGGTTATCTAAGGTTACTCAAGGTGTTAGCAAGCTTGGATTCGGGTTTAACAAGGAATTATCAAGAAAACATATCTAGGGTTTTCTTGATTAGGGTTTTGATTTTGAAGGCTTGGTTAGGGTTTTAAGACCTTGTGTTCATCTAATCTTCTTACTTTCTAAAAGGTCCATTTAAAGTATTTCATGTTTTCTTCATTCATTTCCTATTGTGTACATACTTGTTGTATAGGTTAATCACCACCTAGATTCATTTTTAAGTTATATAAAGTGTTTAAGGACTTCATATGAACAAGAGGACTTAATACATGTAAGATATACGGTATAATACTTGGTAAAATAATGGTGCAAGGTCCTTAAACAAAAATAATTATAAACTAACTTTATTAACTAAAAACCCTAATTAGTTTTTATACCTACTGTTGGAATTCGAACCATAAAAACCACATACATTTTAATTTTATAAAAAAATAGCATCTTCACAAGGATCGTTAAAGCATGTAAAGACTCACAGCGAAAAAACGGAATTATAAACGAAAAAAGTTAATGAATTTTACATTGCTTTATATAATTAACTTTATAAAAATAGTTTTATAAACTGTAATGAACAGTAAAAGTTACTGTTCATCAGAGGTTTAAACTTTATAAATATGATATTTTGATAAATTATCTTAATACTAATCCACGGACATAAAGAACTCGAAAAACGGAATTATAACGAACAAGTTACGTATTTTACAAGTTGTATATAATTAATTATATAAAAACAAACTGTTATGAACAGTAAATACTACTGTTCATCAGGGGTTTAAATTTCATAAATATAATATTTTGATAAAATTCCTTAATACGAACCCACGGACATAAAGAACTCGAGAAACGGAATTATAATGAACGAGTTATGATTTAAACAAGTCACGTATAATTAATTCTATAAAAACAGTTTTTATAAACTGTAATGAACAGTAAAAGTTACTGTTCATCAGAGGTTTAAACTTTATAAATATGATGTTTTGATAAATTATTTTAATACGAAGACATGGACATAAGAAACGTATAAAACGGAGTCGAAACGATAAAGATATGGGGTTTTAAAAATCACGCGCACTATTTTCATTTTTATATATTGTTTTATAAAACAACTAAACTAATAATGAAATATCATTATGTAATCAATAAAAACATTTAATCCTATATTTTTCCAAATAGTACATTAGTAAACGAAAATAATATTTTCTTACGGATACAAGTACACACACTTTCATTTAACAAAGTACGAGTTAATTATTGTTTTAACTTTTAAAGAATTAATAAAAACTATTAGGTGGTGGTGTAACTATACGACATGTGATGTTTTAATTATATGAAATACATTATACTCATACGGCCTATAATTAATTAGGTTGCATTCGGATTGCCGAGACGATTCACTTATTTGATTTAGATAATCAATCATTCACTTACGGTGAGTTCATAGCCCCGCTTTTATACAATTATATTGTTTTACAACTTTGGGGTGAGAAACATGCATCATTTTACATTTGGACGCAAGTACTCTTTTAAACATATTACGAGTTGGCCTAAGTAGCTAAACCCACTATTGCCCACTATCATGAACTGTCAATTGCTAGTTAGCGAGCGCGAATGTTATGAATAGATCTATTTGGGATTGACATCCCCGTTCGGGTGAGTAGCGCTCATCAGTTTCGAATGTACTGAAACAACGAACGTATACATGTCGGAACAATTTGGATGTTGCGGGTTGAACATCTACATGGGCACATTTAGTGCATTAAATTGCATACATATATGTCGAGCTTCGGTGTCATGAGCTTAGTGCACTTCGTAATTACTTTTAAGATATTGTATGTGTTACATGTCTTACATTGGAAATCTTGTGGTCCTATTTTATACATTTACTAAACCTGTGAATTCACCAACTTTATGTTGACGTTTTAAAGCATGTTTTTCTCAGGTCAATAAGGTACGAGAAACAAGGATACATTGGTGGTCACCATTTTGGAGTCATTACTATAAAGATTTGGATGCATTACATTTTGGGAATATTTGTTATGTCTTAAAATCTTTACTTTTCATGGATGAACTATTTAAGCTTCGGCTATTGTAACAAACAAGTCTATTTAATCCAATGTATCAATTTTAAACGACTCATATAGAGGTCGTTCTCATATCTCGTGCTATTGATCTATGAAGTAACACTCTCCAACCCATATTCCGCTGCGACCCATTTTGGGGGTGTTACATGTGGTCTTATAGGAAATGAAATTTGTGATCATGAAGCCTCATCTGATATGAGTGATGGATTCTGCTTTATCTTCCTTTGTGTGTTCTAATTATTAGATAACTATTAGTTGGTCCAAACCTAATTGTGTATTTGGGTCCATTAGGTTTAGGATTTGCATTGCTTGTTCATTAAGCCATATTTTTTTTAAATACACAGACAATCTACATTATGAAAGACAAAAAAAAACACATTCAATCATATATCTCTATATTCTATTTTACATGGTATCACAGCTTTAGGTAAGATCCACCAATAGAATTTCCTATCCTCCGGTCATCGGATACTTGCCGATAATCCGAAGAGCCCGATATTTTCGCTTTATTGTTTTTGTTTAATTAGGATTTTGTTTTTTGTATTCAATGCATAAACCAATAAACCTAGCATTCAAAACCCCTGGTCGTCCTAACACATCCCGTATTATATTAATATAGCCATCGATCAACAAAATTTGTCTTCTCAACATTACTCTTTGTTCGATCACCGTAGATCATTGTCGTTTTTTGAAAATATTTGGTTACAAAATTGTTATTCCTACCTAAAGGCAAAGCAAGCCATGACGTAAAAAAACGTCACACAAAGGAGGAAGCCGCAAGCGATAAACAACTATGCCGTAAAATACAGTTATGATTCCGTTAACTAAAAGGGTTTTTATCATTCTACAATTAATAACTTTATAAATTTAGTAAACATCATCTATTTTATACATTGTAAACTTATTTTAAAAAAAACATTTATAAATTTTCTATAATTATATATTAAATTAACGCATGTCATATAATTATATCTACATTACATTAATCATGCAAATGGGCTAAGCGCCTGGGTTTGGCTCGCGAGTCACTTGAGTTTGGGCTCGTGCTTGGGCTATAGTTTGGGCCAAAAAAAATTTTAAATGGGCTTTAACATATTTTTATTTGGTACGTCAAAGATTGACTAAACACGTCTTAACTATTTTTCACGTATATACATAGCAAGTCATTATTCAGTGGGTCACAACAAATATCAAATAACCGTAAAACGACACAGTACCCAAACACCCCGCCGCGGAGCGCGGGTTTACAAACCTCGTTATAGACATCAAAAAGAAAGAACAAGTTACGAGTAACTATGATGTGTACATGAATACATGAAATTGTATATATATAAATGACTTATGTTATTTCTTTTTATTAGATTAAGTAAGGATGTTCGGGAAAATATATATCCTTCTACTATACGCGTTAGATTAACGACTCATGTTATTCCTCTTTATATGTTTAACCCACAAGCACACGGGTTTAATTATTAAATACGACAAAAAAATATTATTAACATGATTATAATATCAACTTAAAAACACGGTCTCACGGTTATCGTGAGATGAAAATAAATACGCGAGATTTCACATATAGTAAGGACAGATGTAATTATTTTTTAAAGTTTATAAATGATATCCGAAAAAGCTTTTTTAAGGGTCATTGTGTGATACTAAATACTCATGTTGTCTAAAATATATGTCAATAATTAAATTTAAAAATAAACCTCAAAAGCATGTAGGTTAAACAAAATCAAATCATCCATCTAACAAAAAATGTCCAGAATATTAATCGATATTAATATATAATAAAAAGGTTATATAAAACTTGTGAGTATTATAAGTATATAAGTAAAAAACATAATTACATAATTGTATAAAAAAAAAAATTATTTAATTTTTTTACACTTTTAACTAATTGTATTACTAAAATTAAATAAATTGTAAAATTTACATTATTTATTTTTACTAATGCAAGCTTTTTTGAACGCTTTACAGTACAGTATATAAACAAACAAACGTTTCCTTTTTCAACCAATTTGGGACAATAATAATCATCATATCAAGTTTCGAAAGAAGTTGCTCAAATGGACACAATAATTTTCAAAAATGTTAAGGACACTGCTTTTTTTTTATTTGATTGTTTTCATGCTACTGATGAACCATGTTGAAAACTTGAAATGAAGCTGTATCGTTATATTCGCGAAGTTATATCATTTCAAGTGCCGACTACTGATGCTGCTCCCGCTTACGAATATCACTATGCAACGGCTCGTATAGCTGCAGAAGAACAGAATCTTGGAGGAAGTGGGCTTTCTGCAATGATGACTCCTGATGATCCAAGTGCCGATTGATGCTGCTCCCCCTCAGCTTGCTCCCGGATATCACTATGCAACGACTCGTGTAGTTACACAAGAAGAACAGTATATTGGAGGAAGTGGGCTTTCTGCAATGATGACTCTTGATGATCAAGTGCCAACAGATGCTGCTCCCCCTCATCCTCCTCCCGATGCCTAGTAGTGTGCTGTGTGACTAGTGTGCTATAAAATAAGGCTCTTGCCATGTGCTATATGTTGAGATGCATACAAGAAGATGGGAAGTGTAGGAATGTGATTGCTGATATGGCTGAACTTGCTCCGGTTTTAAAGATGTTTGTTGAAGCAAATGATCAAGGTCGGTTTGAGATCGTTCAGTTTCATTCTGAGTTGGTTAAACTAAACAGGTATAAAAAAATTTAAATAAGTGATGATTTATGGTCTCTTTTCTTATGTTACTACTGTAGGAGAACGTTCAACAATCAAATCCTGCATATTATAAAGGATGAAGCCCCTTGTGCGAACAATACACTCACAGCATCTAGATGACTTCTTAAACTCTCTTATACCCTTCAAGATATCCTTCATGTGTGTTATTATTTCCAAGGGAGGTTTCCTTCCTCCGGAAATACCCCTTGTGCGAAAATATCTTCTTAAGCGTGCTGGACTTGACAAAAATTATCGATCTACAATGCGAAAAGAACAGCTTGCAGCCATTTCAGGAGAGGGACAAGAAACTATGGTTTGTTTCAATGTTTCGAGTCTTTTTACTCATGTCAAAAGATGTTGCGACATAGATCCAGCTATTTATGAATGGGTTAATCTGGGTTGCCTTTTATCTCAAACGGGTCGATATCAAAATATTTAGCAGAAGGGTTATGGAATAGATATGCAGAAATATGTTTAGCATGTTTTGTTTCTGCTATACAGCTTGTACACAAGCTCACACTTCTTCTTAACACGGGAATTCAAGGAGCAGCACGGATTTGCTTAATCGCTTTATATCGATTTTCAAGTCTGCAAAAGATACAGAAGATAAAGCTCTTTCCATGCTTGTTCTTAGCAGTTTCATCCATCATCCCGGTTAGCATCTAAAATATTTTACTTGTGTCAATTTAGACCCATTCACATGTGAATGGTCAATAATAACTGTTTTTTATGTTTAACGGGTCAAATAGGTCAAATGAAAAAGAAAAAAAATAGAAAAGCAAGAAACTTAATGTAATGCATTCTTTGAAAGTTCATAAAGAAGATTTGGAAAAGCAAGAAACTTAATAGTTAATATTTGCGGGATTTCAGATGGTCTGCGGGACATAACAACATACATGGAGGATATCTTGGAAGGGTATAAGAGAGTTTAAGTCATCAACAGTGGCATTTGAAATGCTTAGAGTTTTTTAGAAGGGAATGAATCTGATGCTGTGAGTTTCTTGTTATTGTGGCAAAAAATGAAACCAAAAAGTTGTATAATTATCATGGCTGCTAACTAGTTGTTCTTCGTCGGCATCAGGATCTTTGGAATCATAAAGAACTAACCCAACAAGATTGCAGCATGAATGGTGAAGTTCTATCATTTCTAGATCTTATCAGGCCACTCAGATGGTACAATAAAGGTAACTCGTGTATTGTTTCTAGATTATAATTGGGTCAATTTAGGCTATGCTTTATCTCTAACAGGTCAAAATGGAAAAAAATTAAATATACTTATATATTAACACGAAACGGGTGTCAATAGTCTCCCAAAGTGTTTATGGTCGAACCAGGCCGTTTTGACCCGTTCAAAAAATGGTTATTTTGACCCAAGTTTGAAAAGCGTTTCTTTAACTGAATTGATGAAGGTTTGGACGGGTAAAGGCAGCCTTCTACATCCTATCCAAGAAGTCCGAGAACACTCAAAGGCAATCACTAGCTTGACTGTTCTACAAACAGGCCGGGGATAAATTGGTTAAATTCTGAATTTAGACCTATTAACAAGGAAATGATTCAATGTGATCAAGTGTATGATGTATGTACTTATGAATACTTTAATTTGGGTTGTGTGTAATTGAAAATGTGTCAAATAAAAAAGTCAGCTAATAAGAACTTATCGAATGGGTCTAAAAAATGACCCATCTTAACATGAACCCGCCCGATACATCATTCTGCCAGCCCTTTGTTTTCAGTTGTTAACGTATCTGCAAAATTTATCATCAGATTCTCATTCATAGAGTGGAACGTCAAAGCTACTTAATACTACTCCAGTAAATATGTCAAGTGTTTGGATGTTGTCCATGGGAGATTGTATTCAGGATGTCAAGATAATAGCATTTTGTTATGATTTTCGTGGTTTCTTTTTTTATTGAGGTCCACTAAATCCCATATATATAAGATTTTGTCACATTTTACAGGAAATCAACTTCGCAACAGGTACTTTGAGTTCCCTTCAAAGTGGGTCACGAAAGTTACTAGGAAAATCGAATCCGGTCCATGCCTTAAAACTTCATGATGAGCCAGTTCTTCTATAGAAGGGAGTGTAATAAAGGTATTAGCTTGAACCATGAAAATGTTGAAAGTGAATGACCAAAAGGGACTGCACTAACAAGTCAAAGTTATAAGTCCCTTACAGCATAAGCAAAGAAGCAATTAAGCATAGTGTTTACAACTACCTAAAACTGTATTATGTAGTTTTCCATCTGTTTTTCAAAAGTGTTCATTTGTAACTTTTGTCGTAAAATAATACGTGGGGGTGGCATAAATAGAGTTAAGAAACATCTTGCTGGCCGAAAGGGATACGGATGTTAGATTTACTATCCAAGGTACTTTGAAAGAAACTGACCATAAGCCTCCTAAATATAATAAGGTTGGTAGTAATGTCATCTCAGATAATGAAGAACATGATGAGGTTACCCTACTGAATAAAGGTAGAAACAATTCTTCTCGATCAACCCGACCCATTACATACTAATTTCAACTCAAAATTACCTTCATAGTCGTTATATTATGGCGGAAACATTCTGGTATGAAAAGAAACAAGTGAAAAAGTGTAAAAGACCCGGCCGGGTTTCAAAAGAACATGCCATTTTCGAGTTTTTGTTGAGAAATTTGAGCTCGAGCTCGTTCGAGCCGAGCTTTATGACCCTCAAGTTCGATCTCAAGTGGCTTGACTCGAGTTATTAGTACAAAACTACCTAAAAGAGTGTATCCAAACAAAGTATTACGAACTGAGATTATAACGACTCAAGTTATTCCTCTTTACAAATTTATCTCGCAAGCACACGGTTTTAATAATTAAATACGACAAAAAAAAATTATTAACATGATTATAAATATCAACTTGAAGACACGGCCCCACTCTTTATGAAAATACACCATATTTGCACATATAGCAATGACACATGTAATTCTTTTTTGGAGTTATAAATGATATCCGAAAAAGCTTTTTTATAAGTCATTATATGATACTAAATATGCATAATGTCTAGAATATAATATCAATAATTAAATTTAAACAACATCAACCTCAAAAGCATGTAAATTAAACAAAGTCAAATCATTCGTCTAATAAATATATGTACAAAATATTAATCGATATTGATATATAATAAAAAAAATTATATAAAAACTCGTGAGTATTATAACTATACAAGTATAAAACTTTTTACATAATTTTATAGAAAAAATTTATTTAACAATCTTGTGTATGCATCATACAGACTTTAGCATAAGAAGATAAAAAAATTACATTTTTAGCTAATTGTATTATTAAAATTAGATAAATTGTGATTTATACAAGTAAAAAGTTAACAAGTTGTATGAATATATCCACTTGTTACTCTTAATTATATAGGTGTATAAGCCATAAGCCATATAAGTAAGAGCTTAAACAAGCAGATTCATGATACTCATGCAAACTTGCGTGACTATTTTACAGCACAGGATATAAACAAACAAACGTTTTATTATTCAACCAATGTGGGACAAAAATCATCAATCAAGTTTTGAAAGAAGTTGCTCAATGGACACAATAATTATAAATTTCTCTGTATTGATGGTTTTCTCTTTGTAGCTTTAGGAAAATTAATACTAAACTCACTTGCACAACCTTTTTAAAAATGTTAAGGACACTTCGAAACTAAATATTTGTTCCAAACTTCTAATGTGCACCAGGCTTTTTTTTTTGTTTATTTGATTGTTTTCATGCCACTCATGAACCATGTTGAAAACTTGAAATGAAGCAGCTGTATCGTTATATTCGTGAAGTTGAATCATTTCATGAAAGCTTGAAATGAAGTTGTACCGTTATATTCTGTAGTTTGTGGGAGTGTTATTCTGATACGGCTATATGTTATATTCGCGACTAGATATTGCATCGACTAAGAAAAGCTTTCAGATTCCAAAAAACGTTTAGGGTTGTTACAGCCTTACAGGATTATAGTATATAAATATAGCACATAATTGAGTTTGAATTGACTCCTGATGCTGCTCCCACTCCCGAATATCACTATGCAACGGCTCGTATAGCTGCAGAAGAAGAACAGAATCTCAGAGGAAGTGGGCTTTCTGCAATGATGACTCCTGATGATCAAGTGCCGACAGATGCTGCTCCCCCCTCATCCTCCTCTCGGTGCCTAGTAGTTTTAGTGCGGGTAATGACCCTAAACTTTTTCATAAGTAATCAGTGCTTGAATTATGACACCAAAAACAATATTATTACATAAATAACTACTGTAGATCTTAGGGTGGTGTGCATAGAAAAATAGACTTTGAGCGACTTTCAACTCGTTTGACTTGTTCTTCAATTAGCTAAATATATTGATATCGACCCGTTTGAGATAGAAGGCAACCCAGATTGACCCATTCATAAAGAATTGGGTCTATGTCGCCAACATCTAGTTTTGACATGAGTAAAAAGACTCCAAACATTGAAACAAACCATAGTTCCTTGAACCTCTCCCAAAATGGCTGCAAGGTGTTCTTTTCGCATTGTAGATCGATAACTTCTGTCAAGTCCGCCAAGCTTGAGAAGATATGTTCGCACAAGGGGCTTTCCGGAGGAAGAAAATCTCCCTTGGATATAACAATACACATGAAGGATATCTTGGAAAGGTATAAGAGAGTTTAAGAAGTCATCTACAGTAGCATTTGAAATGCTTAAAGTCTTTTCAGAAGGGAATGAATCTAATGCTGTGAGTTTCTTGTTATTGTGGCAAAAAACGGAACCAAAAAGTTGTATAATTATCATGGCTGCTAACTAGTTGTTCTTCATCGGCATCAGGATCTTTGGAATCATATAGAACTAACCCAACAATATTGCAGCATGAATGGTAAAGTTCTATCAATTGTAGATCTTATCAGGCCACTCAGATGGTACAATAAAGTTAACTCGTGTATTCTTTCTAGATTATAATTGGGTCAATTTAGGCTATGTTTTATCTCTAACGGGTCAAAATGGAAAAAAATTAAATATATTTATATATTAACACGAAACGGATGTCAATAGTCGCCCAAAGTGTTTCTGGTCGAACCAGCCGGTTTTGACCCGTTCCAAAAATGGTTATTTTGACCCAAGTTTGAAAAGCGTTCCTTTAAAAGAAATGATGAAGGTTTGGATACATCCTATCCAAGAAGTCCGAGAACACTCAAAGGCAATCACTAGCTTGACTGTTCAACAAACTGGCCGGGGATACATTATATAGCGGTTCACATGATAAAACTGTCAGGGTACGTGAAAGATGTCTCTTACAATCCTGAATTTATGATTTGATGGTTAAATCAAGTAGAGGTGGTCTATTAACAAGGAAATGATTCAGTGTGATCAAGTGTATGATGTATGTACTTATGAATACTTTAATTTAG
>BQNB010097133.1:0-25459 GCA_026074375.1 Tanacetum coccineum | reverse complement strand
TGTTCGCGACATAATTCTTGCCATCTCGAGATAGGGGAAAGTATTTACAGAAAAACCTTCCAACAAGTATGCCCCAAGCAGGGATTTATCGTTCCTTTCACTTAACCACATACTCTTGCAGCCCCGGTAAGAGAGAGGGAAAATATTTAAGCGTAGTCGATTAGTGTTGAAAATCATGATTTTATTGGGTCTAGTATTCCAAGGAAATTAGCAATGTGACCCACTACGTCCTCCTCCTCCATTCCGCGAAAAGTGTACCCGATCAGATGGAGTTTCGTGGTAAGTAGGGTATCCAACACTAAGAGCGAGAAAGTTAACCTTATATTCTATCAGTATTTTAATCTAATTGATTAGTCTATGTTATTTCTAATTAATGTTAAACCTAGTTCTAATGATAAAGGGGGGTTTTCAGCATGAGAGACTGGCACAGGTTTTGTGGTGACTAAAATCAATTCAATACACAATAATCACGCAAGAAGATAATCAGAAGATAAAAGAGCGGTCAAGCCAAATGATAGAAAAATGTATTAGCCATATTAAATCCGATTAAATGTTGGTTTGTTTGTTTAGTGTAATGAGTGCTTATCTCAAGGAGGCATATCATTCTTAAGACTTAGGCGAGACTTCTTCCTAAGATCTAAACATGTTGAATCCTGTCACAATTAACGCATCTGCATAAAGCATCCTTTTAGTTTAATTATAATCTATCTTAGGGATTAAAGCAATGGTGATCTTGTTAAACCCTAGCCTATCATGACTTTACCCACTTACTGCTTGACGACACTTTATATACTGTGTTAGGAATACGAAAGTATCGGTCACTTCCATAAATATCGTAAGATAGGCTCGTAGTATAGTTTTTGGAAACTTGATAAGGTAGAAAGGCCCAAGGCCCATGGTAAGCCCATTAAGGGTCCATGGCCGGCCATTACTAAGCATATAAGTACCCCTTTGCACACCTTGGAGAGGGTTGGTTGTTTACTTTTCCATTTCATGATAATCTAATATTCTCTTTTTACTTTCTCTCTCTAAAGTGTTCATCCCTCCACTTTCTCTCTAGTTTTCTTGCTTATTTGATTGTGAGATTAGATAAACCATATATTATACAATTGGTATAAAGAGTCATGGGGTATTTAGCTAGGTTTTGTGTGTGTTTTATTTACTTGTATTAGGCGTGCGTTTGGTTCGAACCTAGACAAGAGATTCTCATCTTTTGTGGGTTTAAAAACCATAAAGCTATAAACTTTCTTTTTTGTTTATCTTAGTATATGTTAGTTGTACAAGAAAATCTTTGAAAAACTCATAAAAACTTCATCTTTTTGTTGTTTTTTGTTCGAAAAAGGTTTTGGGTACAAGAATCTTGATTTCAAATTTTTTGTGTTAAAAACAATAAATTTTGTGTTTTTAAGGTTCCCCTAGTCTTAGTATAGCAAGAAGTACAAGAAAAATCAAGTAAAAACGTTAAAAATTGTGTCTTTAAGTGATTTGAAGTTTTGGAAGACGGCTTTTTATACACACTGTTTGAATTCGGCGATTTATACGTTATTGAGTACGACGATTTATACGTGTGTGAATCCGGCGATTTATACGTGATTGTATACGGCGATTTATACATCTCTAGTTTCGGCGATTTATACAGCTCCTATACGGCGATTTATACGTTTTTAGATCCGGCGATTTATGCGTGTGTTAACCCGACAATTTATACGTATTTGTATCCGGCGATTTATACGTGTGTATATCCAGCGATTTATACATCACTTGTATATGGCGATTTATACATCATTGGTTTCAACGATTTATACATCTCCTTATACGGCGATTTATACCTTTCATCTGAATCCGGCGATTTATACATCTCCTTATACGGCGATTTATACGTTTCATCTGAATCCGGCGATTTATACCATTTTTCAGACGGCGATTTATACAATTTTCTTAGGGTGATTTATACATTATACTTGGGTGATTTATACACTTACCTCAGAAGATTTATACCATATTGCCTTGGATATTTATACGGGCTTTCTGTAATTTGTAAAATCCCGTGAAGTATTCAATTATTTTATCGGTTTTATCAAGAATTGTAAAATCCCGTGTAATCTTTAGACTCATTCACTTAAAACAAACAACAATTTAACACAACAACCTCTAATCACTGAACGATCAAAAAGTTATCTATTCTCATTTTAATCAATCAATTCAAAATGACAACTTTAACAGAATTTATAATCATTGCCGGTGTGGACAACCGTCCTCCCATGTTGGAGAAATCTTTGTATGACTCGTGGAAAAGTCGTATGGAATTTTACATAGAGAATAGGGAGAATGGGAGAATGATACTTGAATGAGTTCAAAATGGTCCACTTGTATGGCCTACTGTTACTCAAGAGGATGGTACCACTAGGAAAAAGACTTATGTTGAACTTTCGGAATCTGAAAAGCTTCAAGCTGATTGCGATTGCAAAGCTACCAATATTGTTCTTCAAGGTCTTCCACCGGATGTGTATGCTATTGTCAATCATCATAAAGTTGCAAAAGAGATATGGGACAGAGTTAAGCTTCTTATGCAAGGGACGAAAATTTCATTACAAGAAAAGGAATGTAAATTGTATGACGAGTTTGATAAGTTTACATTTGTGAAAGGTGAAACACTGTATCAGTACTACTGGAGATTTTCTCAACTAATCAATAACATGAATGTTATCAATATGTCAATGAGACCAGTTCAAGTGAATACAAAGTTCTAAATAGTCTTCCACCAGAATGAAGTAAGTTGAGTAAATTTGTGACTTATGTCAAGCTTGTAAAAGATTTGCATACTACCAACTTTGATCAGCTTCATGCATATCTTGAACAATACAAACTCCATGAAAATAAAGTCCAATTTATGCGTGAACGCAATCAAGATCCACTTGCACTAGTTGCTAATCATCAGATGACACCACCTCACTTCAACAGTTATCAGTCTTCATACAACAATCCTCAGCTTCAACAACAGTTTCCACCATATCAATATGGATCAATTCATCCACTCAACATTACTCATCTATTTATCCATCACAACCTCAATTCCATCATTCATCCGTTCCACCATCATATCCATATCAGTCTCAAATGAATCATCAAACCTCATCTGTTTCACAAATTGCTTATCAATCACCTCAAGTTTCTACATAACCTATAATTGAGTCACCTCTTGTGGACTCAGATCTTGTTGTTCTGGTATTCTCTTAAGGAGATGATCCAATTTCTTGTCTCAATAAGGCAATGGCTTTTCTAACAGTTGTAGCTTCCTCAAGGTTCCCCTCAACTAATAATCAACTTAGAACTTCATCGAATCCAAGAAACCAAGCCACTATTCAAGATGGCAGGGTCATAATATAACAAGTTTAGGGGAGATAAGGTTAAATTTATTCTGGTACCGGTTATAAGAGTAATGCTATTAGTTCTGGGGGAAACAATGCAAGTAGACTGGCAAGGGTTGTTAAATGCTACAACTGTCAAGGTGAATGACATATCGCTAGGCAATGCACTCAGTCTAAGCGACCAAGGAATGCAGCATGGTATAAGGATAAAGCAATGTTAGTTGAATCTGGACAAATTTTGGATGAAGAGCAACTCGCATTTCTTAGAGATCCAGGGGTTCTAAACAGTCAAGCTGTTCAGACAATCATTCCAAACAATGCTGGTTTTCAGACTGGGGATCTTGATACTTATGATTCTAACTGTGATGATATCTCGAATGCAAAAGCGGTTCTCATGCCCAATATTCGTCAATCCAAATAGATCTATCCATAATATTCGCGTTCACACTCAAGTGATTAATGGTTCATGATGTAAAGATATTGGCACTAAAGGTAACTTAGGCAATAATATATCAGGATAGCATACAGTTGGAAAATACTTATATTCATGGTTTATAGCATGTATCTCCCCACGGGATTTGGAAAAACATATAAAGGTGGGACTATGAACTCACCTTAACTGGGAAATCTGATTGATGTAAAAAGTTAATCAAATGGAAATAAACAGTTTCGTCACGCAACCTTGGGTAATATGTCAAGTCTTAGTTTCGATTTTTTATATTATCAACTTTATTTCATAAAGTTTAACGAAAATATTCATTTGGTTTATTAACTTGTGAAAATATCGTATCACTGTTCGGGCTATCATAATCCAGATGTCATGTAGTAAACGTTTGAGGAGCTAGGACACTTTAAATAGTAAATCCAGCAACTCGTCAAAATGTCTACCCAAATAAAAGCCCCTGCACATAAATTCCCTATAAATGTGATACGTTATAAGATTAATGATAAGAATTTTATCTTTTTTAAGTGTCTTTAAAAGCATATAAATGAAAATTATGTTAAAAACATAAACATAATTTATATAATTGTTTTCGAATCCGATTTTGAAAATGTGTTTGGTTTTTAATAAAATCGAGTCTCATAATGTTTAAATGTATTTTTGTTTTTTAATATAAAAATATTACATTTTATACCTTTAACATTGAAATTTGGTAAAACAACCCTTTGTTGTTTAAGTTTAGGATATTTACATTTTTGGCCCGAAAGTTAAATAGTTTCAAAAGTTACAATATATACCCCTCATGCATAAAATGATTTGCATTACTAGTCCAAAATCCATATACGTTGCATTTTTAATCTCGAAATCAATTTGCAGCATTTAGCTTATTACAATAAGCTAAAATAAGTTTGGTTTTGAATATTTAATAACATACAACTTATAAAATGAGCTTATGAGCTCGATAACTCAAAAAGGGTGCGTTTGGTTTTGAAAATAATAACCCGATAGGTTCTAGTTTTTGGGGTTTGTTTTAATTTTTACAAAAGTAATATTATAGCTTATTTTTTGGGTAAAGGGGAATATGTACCTGGGTAAAATAAATATTATTGCTTATTAGAGTAGCTTTTAGGATTAGCTTATGGCTTATAGCTTATTAGGGTTTACGAAATGGATTTTTAGGATTTTAGAGGTGTGTTTGGTTTAGGAAAAATCAAATGAATGGCTTAGGGTTCAAGAGCTTAGTCTTTATGATCATGAAAGATGCATAAGAGCTTATTAGGATTAGGGTAAGCTTAAGCTAGCTTATTTATAGGGTTCGAATGGATTAGGGTTTCAAAATGGGTCATTTAGGGCTTGATTAGGTTTAAGGGTTCCAAAAGAGTTTGGCTTGTAAAAATGATTATATCAAAGCTTATAAAGGATCTAGGATACATTAGGAGCTTATTAAACAAGTTATAAGACTTACAAGAGCTTGAATGGATCGAAATGGGTTGATATGGGTCGAAATCTTTAGCAGATGAATCAAGAACTCTTCTTCTCTTATTCCTTTGTTCCAAAATAGCTTAAAGACTTTTCCTTCCCTTCCTTAGCTTGACTAGAACCTGATTTTTGAGGTTGTGTTTGATTTAATGGTATGTTATGGAGTTATGCATGTTTCGGCTATATATAGGGCTCAAAACTTATAGTGGTGGCCAAGTTGTGAAGAAGTGGTGGCCAAGCTTAGAAATGGTGACTATTAGAAGCTAAGAGGATAGCTTGGAGAGGTGTTTGAGGGTTCGAGGGGCTCGGTTCACCAAGGAGGTGATAAGGAGGTGGTGAGGTTGCGGCATGGTGGTGAAAGGAGGTGACTAGGTGGTTTACTTGGAGCACAAGGTGGTGACAAGGTATGGAAGGAGCTAGCTAGGTTAGGACTTGGTTTAAAAACTAGTTAGGGGGTGTCGGGTTTGTTAGGGTTTCGGATTAGGGTTAGGGTTTTAGTTTAGGATGAGCTAGAGTGGTTTTGGAGGGAAATTGTAGTTTAATTATGGTGCTTAAGAAGCTTGTGACTCGTGCTTAAAAGGTGTTATGAAATCTCATAAGAATTTGGAGGGAAAATGCTTAATTTAAATGTTGTGCATAATCGGCTTGTACCTTGGGATTAATGGAGTTGCACTAGGGTTTTTGGAGGGAAAGGTATTTCGAAAATTATGCATTGTAACCTTGTACACATGCCTTATTAGTTTGTACATTTGGTTCGTAATGAAACATTACATGTAGTCAGGGTTTTGATATAAACGTTAATGTATAAAATCTGTTTTATAATAAACGTTATGAATGGTAAGTTAAATAGATAACGTATGGTAAAAATGGAGTTTAGAACATATTGCTTGATATATTATAACATTTACTTGACATAAACGTTGATGGAATAAAAAAAAAAAAAAAAAAAAAAAAAAAAAAACAAAAAAAAACAAAAAAACTGGATTTGGTAGTTAGTGAGCTTCGTTTACTTTGGAAATGTAAGTTACGTTATATAATGGATGGAATAAAAAACAAAAAATATTACAGCTGACAAATTTGGTTCTCATTAATATAATAGATGGATAATTAATAGGAAAATTATGCGGTTGTTATAGTCTCCTGTCCTTTAACAAATCTTGTCTCGAGATTTAGGTTGGATGTTTGGAGTGATGTTTGGTAAATTAGATGTGGATTTTTGGCTCGAATGTGATCTTGCATTCCCAAAAATTTTTGGTCCTCTTTTAGAGTTCTCCATCTTACTTTGACTATAGGGATGCGACTTTGTTTTAGTTTCTTGACTTCTCGATCCATGATTTC
This sequence comes from Tanacetum coccineum, assembly GCA_026074375.1. NCBI lineage: Eukaryota > Viridiplantae > Streptophyta > Magnoliopsida > Asterales > Asteraceae > Tanacetum > Tanacetum coccineum. The sequence continues at coordinate 18,832 of BQNB010097133.1, read as the reverse complement.
TATTGGTTCTTCCATAAAGTCGAGTTTGTCATCAAGTCGAAGCTCTTTTATTAAAATGACGAGGGATTCGTCGGATAGGCATTTCTTTAGATTAGAAACGAAGAAGGTGCTGTGGACAGTACTGGGTTCTTTAGGAAGCTCAAGTGTATATGCCACTGGATTGACCCTTTTAAGAATCTTAAATGGTCTAATGTATCGGGGGTTAAGCTTTCCTCGCTTTCCGAATCGGATGACACCTTTCCAAGGTGACACTTTTAACATAACACGATCTTCAACTTGGAATTCTAAAAGTTTCCGCCTTATATTGGCATAACTCTTTTGCTGATCTCTTGCAGCTTGCAAGTGTTGTCGAATTTGCACTATCTTTTCAGTGGTTTCATGGATTATCTCTGGTCTGGTGAGTTGAACATCTCCAACTTCGGCCCAACAGAAAGGTGATCGGCACTTTCAACCATAAAGTGCCTCGAATGGTGCTACCTTAATACTGGCATGGAAATTGTTATTGTAAGAAAATTCTACCAGTGGTAAGTGTCTCTCCCATCCTTTTCCAAAATCTATAAAACAGGCTCGAAGCATGTCTTCTAGTGTTTAGATGGTTCTTTCACTTTGTCCATCAGTCTGGGGGTGATATGTCATACTCATGTCTAATTAAGTACCCAAGGCATTCTGCATTGACTGCCAAAATCTGGATGTGAAATGATTGTCACGATTCGATATGATGGATATTGGCACTCCATGCCGTGAAACTATTTCCTTTATATACAACCTTGTAAGGGTTTCCATACTATCTGTCTCTCTGGTAGGGATGAAATGTGCTGATTTGGTAAGGCGGTCTACATGACTCCAAATTGTGTCATGTTTGTTTGATGTTTTGGGTAGTTTTGTAATGAAGTCCATCGTTATTCTTTCCCATTTCCGTGTAGGAATATCTGGTTGTATCAGTAAGCCGGATGGCTTCTGATATTTTGCTTTAACTCTAGAGCATGTTAAACACTTGCCAACATATTCAACGATGATTGCCTTCATGTTAGGCCACCAATAGAGTTTCTTTAGATTCTGATACAACTTGTCAGAACCTGGGTGGATGGAACATTTCGATTTATGGGATTCATGCATGATTAAGTCCCTTAAATCACCAAAAAGTGAGTAACCAAAATTTGATCTTGTACATTGGGTCACATACAGGACGTATTTCAAAAATGCTTGGTCCTTTCCTCGTGGTTCTCAGCTTCCATGATGTTATTTCTTTAATCGCTCAGATTGGGCTTCGAGGCATTCTGTATATTGGTTTTTTTTGGGTGTAGGGATCTTGACATAATTGCTCTAACTCAGAGTGGTTTGATTCGTTCCTTCCGGCTTAAGGCATCTGCTACAACATTTGCCTTTCTAGGATGGTAACGAATCTTACAATCGTAATTTGCGAGTAATTTTAACCAATGACGTTGTCTCATGTTCAACTCTTTCTGATCAAGAAAATGTTGAAGGCTTTTATGTTTTTTAAAGGTAAATCAACGGTGGATAAAAAAAAACTTTGTGCCTACATATTGTGGCTCTAAATTTTAAGAGCGAAATTCTACTGCTCCCAATTCAAGGTGTGTGTGGTATAGTTTCTATTCATGAGGCTTATGTTGGTCGGGATTGCTTATGCAATAACTTTTTCTCTGTTGCATTACACCGCTTCCTAGGACCTTGTTGTGATGCATCACAGTAAACAAGATAATTCATCGTTGCATTTGGTAAGGCTAAAGATTGGGTGCTTCACTAAATTTTTGTTTTAGCAGTTGGAAGGCTGACTCTTGGTTTTCTGCCCAGATATACTTCTTGTTTTTCTGGGTTAATTCAGTTAAAGACTTTGCAATCTTCGAAAAACCTTTCATGAATCTCCGATAGTAGTCGTCGAGTCCTAAGAATTGGCGTACTTCTGTGGGTTGGTAGGAGATGCCCAATTCTTAACTGCTTTAATCTTGGCGGGGTCAACTTGAATTCCTCGGCTGTTAATTACGTGCCCAAGAAAACTTGATCAGGTACTGATAAGAAATCCACATTGGTGAACTTAGCATACAATTTCTCTTTTTGAGTAATTTCTAGGATTATTCTCAGGTGATCTCGTGTTCTCTTTGTTTCGAGAGTATATGAGAATAGCATCGATGAATCCTACTATCAACAAAATGTATCCAAGTATTGGTTACACACACGGTTCATGAGGTCATGAATACAGCAAGTGTCTAGTTAAAACCCAACTGGCATCACTTGGAATTCATAGTGTCCGTACCGCGTTTTGAAAGCAGTCTTGGGAATATCTTCATTCCTGACTCTCAGTTGGTGATAGCTTGATCTTAAGTCAATTTTCGAGTAAACACTCGAACCTTGAATTTGGTTGAATAAATCATCGATCCTGGGTAATGGGTAACGATTCTTTATGGTGAGTTTATTCAGATCCTGGTAATTGATACACATTCTAAAATATATGTCTTTCTTTTTAACAAATAAGACAAGAGCTCCCCAAGGCTAAGTACCTGGGTAAGATATACACCATTAGTACTTTTTTTGCTGTATGTCTAACTCTTTTTAGTTGGTTAGATTGTTCCTGCATTTCTGAAGGAGCTAATCTGTAAGGTGCACGGGCTACTGGTGCCGCTCCTGGAATTAAATCAATTTTGAAGTTACTTGGCCGATATGGAGGAAGGCCGGGTAGGTTTTCAGGAAAAACTTCTGAAAATTCTCTAACTACCGGTATATCTTCCAGTCATTTTTCATATGACTGTTTCTCCATTACTTGGGCTATGAAAACTTCATATCCTCTGGATATATATCTTTGGAATTTAATACAGGATATGAGGTTTAGTCGGGTTTTACTTTGATCACCTCGTATGATCAAAGTTTCATCGTCGATTGGGATGTGGACGACTTTCTCGTCAGAGAGAATTTTGGCATGATACTTGGACAACCAGTTGTCCAATCCATACCAATGAAGATGTCGAAAAACTACCATTTTAATTAACTATAATTTGTGGTGCACGAGAGGGAGAACAGGAGTGGGGTAGAGGTTGTATGCGGCGGGGGAGCGGCAGTTTCGGAAGGATGCGGGGCGGGCAGTAATGGGGGATTGAGTAGTACGCATAGGGTATGGGAGGGGGGTAGTGTGGTGGTTGGGTGTTGGGGTAGGGGTGGGATTGGGGAGGGATGTGGGGGGAGGAAGAGGTTGCGTGCGGGTTAGTCGAGATTCGGGAGTAAGGGGGGGGGTAGTTTTGGGTGTCTGTGAGTGGATTTGGCGGATTGGCTGGGGTTTGGGGGAAAACTGAGTGGTTGAGATGATTGAGGTGGGTGTGCTGGATGTATGCGGGGGCATTGTCTGCGGTTTTCTGTGGTGTTAGGAGTGTGGGTAGAGGTTTGGTGTGGGGTGTGTGTGACGGCGATGGGGAATGTCCGTCTGAGGGGCTCTGGGTGGTAGGGGTATGTTCCGCTGTTAGCGAGACATGGCATGAGATCAATTTTGAAGGGGTGGTTTAACAAAATCAGAGTGCAACCCTGGATAACGGTATTAGTGCCTACTAGGTTTCCATCTGCCATTTCAATGTCATAGGTGGTATATAATGTAATTGGTGGGATATGAAGCATAAAAGCAAGAGATATGGATATGAAACTTTTATCGGCTCTTGAATCAAATAATACTATAGCTAGATGTTAGTTTAGAAGGAACGTACCCGTGACTATGTTCGGGACTTGTGAGCGTTCTTATCCCTCAGCAAGTATGCTCTTCCATGGGCATTGTTGTTTGCCTTTGGGCACTGATTTCTGTAATGCCCCTTCTCTTTACAGACATGACAAGTTACTATTACTAGTTGCAGGTTACTTCCAGTGGTTGGCCCTTTGTTCTTGCAGTTCCTGGTCTGATGACCCACCTTGTTGCAAGTCTGACACTTGACAGTGTAAGGTCCTATGCGATGCAAGGCACATCTTTTACACAAGGGAAGGTTTCCAGCATACCTATTGTTTTCAGTTGGAGTGGCAACATAAGCCTTAACGGTTTCTTGCCATCTATTCTGTTGTTGGTGATGATCATTGTTGCGGTTGTTTTGGTAGTTTTGTTGGTGAAGGTTCTTCTATCATCAAACATTCATTTGTGATCATTGGTTCCTTGCACAGAATTATGCTTTGTTACTTGATCCATTAACCTCTGGGTTATGGTAATGGCTTCCTCTAAAGTTTGAGGCTTTGAAGCGGTAACATTTCCTTCAATACTCCAGGGTATTCCCCTGATGAAGACTTCCATAAGTTTCTCAGAATTTGGCACCATAGTTGGGCATAAAACTGCCAATTCCTAAAATATTCTAACGTAAGTCTTGAGATCATTTCCTTTTATAGTCAGATTGTAAAATTCATCTTCCATTTTCTTAACCTCAGTTCAGGGACATTACTTCTTTATTAAGAGCTTTTTCAATTCGGACCAGGTGATCTTATAGGCTTCCTCTATTCCAATAGGTTGGGCGAATGAATTCCACCAGGACAAAGCTTCTTCAGTTAGAGTACCAGTAGAAAATTTCACTTTGCAGTCCTCGGTACAGTTGCTACAGAGAAATACCGATTTAGTTTGTTTAAACCAGCGGATAAGGCCAACAGCGCCTTCCGTACCTTTGAAATTAAAAGGTTGGCAGCTCATAAACTCTTTGTAGCTACATTTTCTTGCTACATGAGTTTCTATTTGTCAGGAGTTCTTATTGGTATTTTCAGTATTTTCCATGTTAGCAGCTTGTGCTTCCAAAGCTGCGGCAACACTATCAGCAACTAGTTTCCTGATGGCGGCCCGAGTTATGGCAAGTGCTGCAGATGTTGATGTCCTCTTGGGAGCCATTCTATTAACATTTACAAGAGAAAATAAGAATCCATACAATGATATAGTCATATCACAAGTCATTGTCAAAATTTTCATACATAGTGGTATTGAAATCATTTGACATAGATACTTATTTGATACAAGTTCTAACAAAGAAATACACATCCTTTGATATTACATTGTAGGATATAATAGAAAATTTTGGAATCAAAGACTTCCAAAGATGAACACTCTAACAAGCATCTGACTCATTAGGTTTCTCGAGGATTGGTTCACTTTCTAGTGGTCGCGGTATGATCCATAATGAGTTATCTAACTCTGCAAAGATAGACTCATCAAAGGGAGAGTCTGGTGGTGGTGTAGTTGACCTAACCGGTGATGAAGATCCCACTGATGAAGATGGAGATAATGGAATGGATCATCCAACATGAGGCTCAGTGTCTCTAAGTGGTGTAGGGGGGATCATATGCTCAATGTCTTGATCATTAATCATATCCATGATACCTGGGTACAGAGGTTTGAGAAAACCTGATGGTGAGAACCATAGTAATCCCGAATACATAAAGATATGAGTAATTATAATACAGGACATAGGATAGGTAACCATGGCATACATAAATATGTATCATGAAACAGCAAGGTATAACAGAATCACAACTGTATTATGTCATAAATAACTTGTCTTACATAATTTACATAACCAAAATTTGACAAGTGTCGATATTTATGCCACACATCCCGTGGTTGGATTCTAAACAAAAGTTGTTAATGACAAGGATCTAGTCTAGTAGTCTGGTGGTCCTCCCTTGTGGTTCTTGAGCTCATGGATCATGTTCAGAAGACACTTCATATCTGATCGATGGCGAATCTAGATATCCCCGATGAGCATCTCCAGAGTAGAAATCCTGACACGAGCAAGAATAATTTCGTCGTCATGCTTTATCTGCTTTCTCTGAAATCCAGCAATCTGGGTACGGGCTTCTTGATGTTCGGTCTCTAGTTTATCAAAATCTCGTTGTATGATTACTCGACCATTACCAAGACCTTCTATCTTATCTTCCATATGCTCAATGTGCTCAAGAGGGAGCTCATCTAAGTGATTTAAAATATTCTTAATCTATTCCTCATGGCGCTCTAGACGCGTCATATGAGAACTCTCTTCAGTCTTAAATACCTGAGGTGGGGCGGAGGAATCAGTAGAAGAGGATGATAGGAAACAGGCTTGTTTCTGAGGTGGCAGAATCTCTTCGGGAAGAAAGAAATCTTGGGGATCAAATAGTGGTGATGGTGGTAACACTGGAGATGAAGGAAAAATGGGCAGTGGAGTAATAGGAGCTTATGGTGGTAGAATAGGCGATTCATTACTAGTAGCATTATATGCTTGCATGACCTTCATATACGGATCATCTTGGAAAGGTGAGATGGTTAGTGAGGCTGAACGATCCTTAGATAAATCCTCTGAAAGGTCAAAAGAGGTGTTTCCTGGTGAGGCTGGGGAATAGTCCGGAGAAGCCTAGGTATAGTCAGGAGTGGTTGTAGAGGAAAAAGCATCCTCAACATCGGAATTAGATAGGACAATAATAGGGTGGGTGGATGTAGACATAATTCTGTAACAACCCAGTGGAAAATGACATAAGTTATTTATATTTAATTAATAGTTATGTATCATTTGTTAAACAAATCTCTTTACATACTATTCAGGAAATGTAGTGGCACGGAGGACTTTCTTGGATGGAAAATAGTTATAGTTTAGGTTTTAACCTTGTTCTCTATAACTCATGAGCTCTGATACCAATTTGTAACACCCTGATATTTCAACATAGCAGCGAAAGCTAAATTGGGGGTATTACTTCATGAATCAATAGTCATAATCATAGAAAATAACTCAAAAGAGACGCTTGGAAAATTTAGTTATCATTCAATAATATATCAGAGTTTTACAAAAGGAGGTCCCAAAATACATTTAAAACATAACGGTTGAATGATAACAAGTTTGGACGTCTTCAAGTCCATGCCACTCCGTGCCTTAAACTGCTTAATTACCTGAGATAAACATGCTTAAAAGGATCAACACAAAGGTTGAGTGAAATTCACAGTGTTTGAAATATAATGGTTGAATACAAGTTAAGGTAAATGGTAATAATTGCAACGAATACAATTATCATGGAAAACAATATTATTGCACTAAGCTCATGACACCAACACGTTAACATGGAAATCATATCAATGAAATTTAAGGAACCAAAGTCCTTTTGGAAAGGTAACTTGCCAAAGTTACCCATTATTCTCAAATATAGTGCGCTTGGTTACCTCATGTACAGGTAAACACAAACGGGATTTGTCAATCCCAATAGATCTATCCATAATATTCGCGTTCACACTTAAGTGATTAATGGTTCATGATGTAAAGATATTGGCAGTAAAGGTAACTTAGGCAATAATATATCAGGATAGCATACAGTTGGAAAATACTTGTATTCATGGTTTATAGCATGTATCTCCCCACGAGATTTGGAAAACATATAAAGGTGGGACTATGAACTCACCTTAACAGGGAAATCTGATTGACGTGAAAAGTGAATCAAATGGAAATAAGCAGCTTCGTCACGCAACCTGGGGTAATATGTCAAGTCTTAGTTCGATTGTTTATATTTCAAAACTTTATTTTATAAAGTTTAACGTAAATATTCATTAGGTTTATTAACTTGTGAAAATATCGTATCACTGTTCGAGCTATCATAATCCAGAGGTCATGTAGTAAACGTTTGAGGAGCTAGGACACTTTAAATCGTAAATCCAGCAACTCGTCAAAACGTCTACCCAAATGAAAGCCCCTCACATGAAATTCCCTAGTAATGTGATACGTTATAGATTAGATGATAATATTTTATCTTTTTAAGTTTCTTTAAAAGCTAGTAGATGATAAATTATGTTAAATATATAACATAATTTATTTATAATTGTTTCGATCGATGAATGAAAATGTGTCGGGTTTTTAATAAAATCGAGTCTCATAATGTTTAAATGTATTTTTGTTATTTAATATAAAAATATTACATTTTATAACCTTAACATTGAAATTTGGCAAAACAGCCCTTCGTAGTTTAAGTTTAGGATATTTACATTTTTGGCCCAAAATCTAAATAGTTTCAAAAGTTACAATATATACCCCTTATGCATAAAACGATTTGCATTACTAGTCCAAAATCTATATACATTGCATTTTTAATCTCGAAATCAATTTGCAGCATTTAGCTTATTACAATAAGCTAAAATAAGTTTGGTTTTGAAGATTTAATAAGCTTATAGCTTATAAAATGAGCTTATGAGCTCGATAACTCAAAAAGGGTGCATTTGGTTTTGAAAATAATAACCCGATGGGTTCTAGTTTTTGGGGTTTGTTTTAATCTTTACAAAAGCGATATTATAGCTTATTAGAGTAGCTTTTAGGATTAGCTTATGGCTTATAGCTTATTAGGGTTTACGAAATAGGTTTTTAGGATTTTAGAGGTGCGTTTGGTTTAGGAAAATCAAACGAATGGCTTAGGGTTCAAGAGCTTTGTTGGGAATAAATCTTCACAAGATAGTACTGCCAGTTCAAGAAGTTAGTACTGCCAGAAGAACTTAGTACTGCCAGAACAATTTAGTACTACTAGTATTAAAGTTAATACTGCTGAAGACTTTATACCTGCGGTTGACAAGATTGCTTGAAAGAAAAAAAAAAATAAAAAGAAAGACATAAGAAGATATTATGGAATGTATATCTTATAAAGATTAGGAAGATACGTATATGTTTAGAATTATAGAAGAAACATTATAAGATTTGTTAGTTATCTTGTAAGACTCCTTGTGAGTATAAAAGGATGTTCCTAGTGGTATAAGTTGCAGTCATCAAAACACATATAATTTTTCATACTTCAAGGTTGTAAACCCTAGTACTAAGTCAGAGTACTCGTATTATTATTCTAATAATATTGAAGTTTTTTGTTTTATTCATTGTTCATTCTACCGCGATCAATGTTATTAGTATAAATTGATGATTACTTATAAGTATAAAGCTGTAGATTCCCGCATATACTTTAATATCAACACAGAAGTCTTGTAACTATTGTTTATTTTGGATCATCCAAGGAATATACTCTTTACAAGGTAAAGAAACGATCAAGGTTTGGGATCAACAATTGTATCAAGCGTGGTGTTTTAGCTGTATATTTGGACTAGCACTCTCACTGTGCTTTGATCTCTGCTGTTGACGCATCCAAGGTAATATACTCTTTACATGGTAAAGAATCGATCAAGGTTTGGGATCAACAAGTGGTATCAGAGCGTTTGCTTTGAGAAACTTTGATCTAGAAGTCATGGAGTTTGAGACTGCACAGAATACAACTACTGCTAAGCTCCCCATACTCAAACTGGGTGAGTATGAGATGTGAGAGATGAGAATTAAGCAGTACTTCCAGGTACAAGATTATGCTCTATGGGAGGTTATAGAGAATGGTAACTCATGGGTATCTGTACCTGTAACATCACAAGAGAATGGAACTTCTATTAAAAAGATGACTGTACCCGTAACTGCTGAAGAGAAGATCTGCAAGAAGAATGATGTCAAGGCTAGGAGTTTGCTACTTATGGCTCTTCCCAATGAACATCAACTAACTTTTAGTCAGTATACTGATGCTAAAACAATGTTTGCTGCAATGGAAACACGATTTGGAGGGAATGAAGCTACCAAGAAGACTCAAAAGGCACTATTGAAGCAACAATATGAAAATTTTAATGCTTCAAGCTCAGAGTCACTTGACTCTATCTTTAACAGGCTTCAAAAGCTTGTTAGCAGACTTGCAATATTGGGTGTGGTTATCACTTCAGAAGATATAAACTCTAAGTTTTTTAGAAGCTTACCTCCTGAGTGGAATACTCATGTAGTTGTTTGGATGAACAAGTTAGATATTGAAACAATAAGTATTTATGATTTGTACAACAACTTTAAAATTGTTGAACAAGATGTCAAGAAATATGTTGGTGCAAAAACCGGTACTCAAAACTTGGCCTTTATGACTGCTTCTAGTACTAGCAGTACTAATAATGTTAATACTGCTAACCCTGAAGTTAGTACTATTAGCACTAATGTTAATACTGCCAGTACTTAAAATAGTACTGCTAATCTCAGTGATACCACAGTCTATGCCTTTCTGGAAAATCAACCAAAAAGGTCTCAACTAGTTCATAAAGACTTAGAACAAATTCATGATGATGATCTAGAAGAAATGGACTTGAAGTGGCAACTAGCATTACTAAGCATGAGAGCCAGAAGGTTTTACCAGAGAACAGGGAAGAAGATCATGATTAATGGAAGTGATACTGGTAGGTTTGATAAGTCAAAGGTAGAGTGTTTCAACTGTCACAAGATGGGACACTTTGCCAGGGAGTGTAGAGCACCAAGGAACAAAGATGGTCAGTACAGATATCAAGACAACTCTAGGAATCAAGAAAGCTCAAAAAGAACTGTGAATGTGGAAGACACATCTTCAAAGGAAATGTTGGCTATAGATGGTATTGGCTTTGACTAGAGTGACATGGCAGAAGAACAAGTTTAGACAAACATGGCTCTAATGGCATTCTTAGACTCTGAGGTATACAATGATAAATCTTGCTCTAAAACTTGTCTGAAAAACTATGAAACTCTTAAGAAACAGTGTGATGATTTGATTGTTAAGCTTAATGAAACTGAATTTAAAGCAGCTACTTATAAAAGAGGTTTAGCAACAGTAGAAGATCAACTTGTCACATTTAGAAAGAATGAGGTTCTTTTTAGTGAAGAAATTGCAGTTCTTAAAAGAGAAGTAGGTTGCAAAGACTATGAAATAGGTATGCTTAAAATTGAATATGAAAAAGTTAAGCAAGAAAAAGAGGGTATTGATTTTAAAATTGCAAAATTTGATAATGCCTCAAAAAGCCTAGACAAGTTGTTAGAAAGTCAGATAACTGACAACAGTAAGAAGGGTTTAGTATCTTGATTTCCTCCACTCACCCCTTATCCCTAAATTCACTGCAAAACTTGATTTGTCTTATTCTGGGTCTTGATGAAATCAAACAACTTGAATTAAAGGCTATGGTCCACATGATAGTAAACTAGAGTCTACCATTGATTATAACAAAGAGTCAGATAATTCTAAGGAGAATACTGATGACTCTATGGAAAAAGAACAAGTGTCTGATAGTGAATATAGTTTTGTTGAGTCCTCACCTAATGTTGTTAAAGAAACTATTTTTCAAACTGCTAAAAAAGGGTAGAAGTTTTGTCAAACTAAAATACTGAAAAATCATTTACAAAGACAGTTAGGTATGCTGAGATGTATAGAACACAAAGTCCTAGAGGTAATCAGAGAAATTGGAATGGTTAAAAGTCCAATCAACTAGGGGGGTATGGGGGGGGGGGGGGAATGAAGTTTGTGATGTGCTACCAAGGCTTGTTTATTTGTGGAGCTTTGAATCATTTGCAGAATAATTGTACTCACCATCAAAAGAAAAGAGGTGTGAGGAGAACACCGACAACATGGGTAATTATGACTATTATACCAAGACCTCACACCTTAGAACCCATAAAAATATGACTTCAAGAGCAGTTTTACTGAAATCTGGCCTAAAACCACTTAGTACTGCTAGGCCTATTTATACTGCTCACTCCAAACCAACCGTTCATAGTGCTAGACCAAGGACTTATTTTCATAAACAAGCACAATCAACTGTTTAGAGGCCCTTTTATAAGAAACCAGCATTAACTAACAGGTACTTTAATCAAAAGATTAATACTGTTAGGCCTAGAGTAGTTAATACTGCTAGGTCATATACAACACCAGTTAATACTGTCAGGGCAAATGGGGTCAATGTTGTTAAGCCCTCAGCATGTTAGGTTTAGAGACCTACCAGACCTAATGGTGCATCACTTGTTTTCAATAGATATAACTACATTGATGCACGAGGCAGATCCAAGTCAGTAATGGCTTGGGTCCCCAAAGGAATCTAATTTCCTTATTTCTATGTGCAAGGCAATCCACAAATGAATAATAAAGGCATTGTTGATAGTGGATGCTCAAGGTACATGACTGGTAACATAACTTATCTTTCAAATTTCAAGGAATTTGATGGAGGTCATGTTACATTTGGAGGAGGAGCATATGGTGGTAGAATTTCTGGTAAAGGTACATTAAAAACTGATAGTCTTGATTTTGATGATGTATACTTTGTCGAGTTAAACTTCAATCTTTTTAGTGTCTCACAGATGTGTGACAAAAGAAACTATGTCCTTTTTACTAAGTGACTGAATGCCTGTCTTATCCCCTAAATTTAAGTTTATCCTGATGAAATCGCGATACTTCTAAAATTCCATAAGAGGAACAACATGTACATTTTTGGATATGAAGAACATTATTACTAAAGTCAGTTTACGTGTCTTGCTACAAAGGCTACATTAGATGAATCAATGCTCTGGCATAGAAGGCTTGGTCATATTAATTTTAAGAACATAAATAAGCTTGTTAAAGAAAATCTTGTTAGAGGTTTGCCTTTAAAACATTTTGAAAATGACCAAACCTGTGTTTCTTATCTTAAAGGGAAGCAACACAAAGCCTCTTGTAAGTCCAAGGTTTTGAATCCTATTACTAAGCCCTTGTTTATGCTACATATGGATTTGTTTGGTCCAACCTTTATAAGTAGTTTAATGCATAAAAAGTATTGCTTAGTGATCACTGATGATTATAGCAGGTTTACTTAGGTTTTCTTTTTAGCAACTAAGGATGAAACCAGTGAGATCCTTAAGAACTTTATCAAAGAAATAGAAAACCTAGTGGATAAGAAAGTTAAAATAATCAGATGTGATAATGGGACAAAATTTAAGAATAAAGTTATGGATGATTTTTGCAGAGAAAAAGGTATTAGAAGGGAATACAGTATAGCTAGGACTCCACAACAGAATGGTGTGGCTGAAAGGAGGAATAGGACATTGATTAAGGCTGCTAAAACAATGTTAGCTGACTCCAAGTTACCTACCACATTTTGGGCTGAAGCAGTTTCTACTGCTTGCTATGTACAAAATAGGGTACTTATAGTCAAGCCTCATAACAAGACATCTTATGAACTCTTTAGAGGTTTTAAACCAGCTCTAGGTTTTATGAGACCATTTGGATGTCATGTTACCATTCTAAATACCTTGGACAGTTTAGGCAAGTTTGATGGAAAAGTGATGAAGGTTTCTTTGTTGGATATTCTTTAAGTAGTAAGGCTTAAAGGGTATACATCACTAGAACTAGAAAGGTTGAAGAAAACTTGCATGTTGGGTTTCTAGAGAATAAACCAATGATAGAAGGAAATGGTCCAAAGTGGCTGTTTGATATTGATTCTCTAACCCAATCTATGAATTATGTACCAGTTGCTGCAGGAATAATTTCTAATGAATCTGCAGGTATACAAGGAGATCTGAATACAGGTACATATTCTTAGAAGGAACAAGTTAGTCAAGAGTACATTGTGATGCCAATTTGGAAAGATGCTTCATACTTTGATTCATCTTCCAAGGATGTTGGTAATGATGAACCAAAATCTGTTGCTGATGATCCAAAGCATGTTGAAGATGGACCAAGTAATGAGGATGATGATAAAGATAAGTTTGAAGATGATAGCAGTCCTAAGGAAGTTAATGCTGATGAACAACAAGTTAATATTACCAGTCCTGGAGTTAATACTGGTAGTTTTGAACATAATACTATTGTTCACCAGTTAATACTACTAGTCCTAAAGTCAAGTTGGGAGCTAGTCATTCACTTAAAGCCACTCATATTAAGTTCTTCAGAGATGAAGATGAACCAGATGTGGAATTGGGGAACATTCCAAATTCTTATGCAGTTCCTGCTACACCTAATACAAGAATCCATCAACATCACCCACTTACAAATGTGATTGGTAATGTGCAATCCTCTGTACAGACAAGAGGAATGACAAGATCTACTTCTGAATAAGGGTTTCTCAGTACTATATATATACGAAGAGAAAAATCATGAGGATCTTCATGCTTGTCTGTTTACTTATTTTCTATCTCAAGAAGAACCAAAAAGGGTTTCAAAAGCTTTAAGTGATCCATCATGGGTAGAAGCAATGCAGGAGGAACTACTACAGTTTAAACTACAAAAGGTTTAGATTCTAGTAGATCTACCTAAGGGAAAGAGGCCCATTGGTGTCAAATGGATTTTTAAGAACAAGACAGATGAAAGAGGAATTATAATCAGGAACAAAGCAAGACTAGTTGCCCAAGGATACACTCAAGAAGAAGGCATAGATTATGATGATGTTTTTTCTCTAGTAGCAAGAATTGAGGCAATAAGATTATTCTTAGCCTATGCTTCTTTTATGGGATTTATTGTTTATCAAATGGATGTGAAGAGTGCTTTCCTTTATGGTACAATTGAAGAGGAGGTGTATGTGTGTCAACCTCCAGGATTTGAAGATCCTAACTATCCAGATAAATTCTACAAAGTGGTGAAAGCACTGTATGGTTTGCATCAAGCCCCAAGGGCATGGTATGAAACCTTGGCTAAATATCTATTAGACAATGGGTTTCACAAAGGAAGGATTGATCAAACTTTGTTTGTCAAGAAGCAGAAAGGAGATATTTTGCTTGTTCAAGCCTATGTGGATGACATTATTTTTGGCTCAACAAACAAGGAGTTATGTACTGGATTTGAGAAGCTAATGAAGGATAAGTTTCAGATGAGTTCCATGGGAGAACTTACCTTCTTTCTTGGATTACAAGTATAGTAGAGGAAAGATGGAATATTTATCAATCAGGATAAATATGTAGCTGAGATTTTGAGGAAATTCAACTACACAAATGTGAAGACTACCTTTACACCAGTTGATTTGGAAAGGCCTTTAGTCAAAGATGGAGATGCTGATGATGTTGATGTCCATCTTTATAGATCTATAATTGGGTCCTTAATGTATCTCACAGCATCTAGACCAGATATCATGTTTGCAGTATGTGCATGTGCCAGATTTCAAGTTACTCCTAAGACATCCCATCTTTTAGCTGTGAAGAGAATTTTTAGATACTTGAAAGGCAAACCAACATTAGGCCTTTGGTATTCTAGGAACTCTCCATTTGAATTAGTTGCTTATACTGATAGTGACTATGCTGGAGCAACTCAAGATAGGAAGTCAACAACTGGAGGTTGTCAGTTTTTGGGAAACAGGTTGATATCTTGCCAGTGTAAGATGCAAACTGTGGTTGCCACCTCTATAACTGAAGCTGAATATGTGGCTGCTACTAGCTATTGTGGACAAGTTCTCTGGATACAAAACCAACTGCTGGATTATGGGTATAATTTCATGAATACTATGATTCACATTGACTATAAGAGTACTATTTGCATTATTGAAAATCCTGTTCAACATTCTAAAACAAAACATATTGAGATTAGGCATCCTTTTATAAGAGACTACAATGCTAAAAGGTTAATTCAAATGGTCAAGATTGATACTGAACATAATGTTGCAGATCTCCTTACAAAAGGTTTTGATGCTGGAAGGTTTCAGTACTTGGTTTCAAGTATTGGAATGCTTAATCCTTAAATGCCTAAATCTCTTTGTGTTTTTGTAAAGTTTTGTAAAGGATTAGTACTGTTAGTTTTGTCAATTAATACTGCTAATTATAATTAGTACTACTAGTTATACTTAAGACTGCTTGTTAAAATGGCTAGTCGTATTTAATACTGTTAGACAAGAAAAAGTCTTGGATTGTGTTTTCTTGGGTTTGGACTAACATCTGCAGGATCAACAAAGTAGAATGCATGTATATAGTGATTACTGACCCCTAAAGCATGAATTAAGGGGAGGTTATTTCACTTAGTACTGCTATGTATATATGCATTGGTGTACGTTTTCTTTGAGGAAAGGAAATTGCTAGGAGCATGGATGTTCTTTAAGTGTTGGTTTCACACCACACAACAAATGGTCATCAGTTCACCATGTCTAATAAACATTAAGAACTGGCTAGTCCAGAGCAAACGGCTTCTGGTAAAGACTTCTCAAACCCATTAATAGTTGATAGTTTACTCAAAACTATATGGTTATCAATGCACCATGTTATTGCAATGAACCATTGGCTAGTCCAAAGCAAACGGCTCTTGGTAAAGACTTTTCAAATCCGTTGATGGCTGGTAGTTTGCCAAAAACTATATCTTTTATGTTATATTTGTGAGAAAAAGAATTAAGAGATGATAAGTGAGCATAAAAACAGAAAGAGAGATTGTGAGAATCCATTTTGGTGATGAATTTGTTTGCTGAAACAAGCTTGGAGTTAATACTGCTTGGTATAAACTTAGTACTGCTAGTATTAAGTTTGTACTGCTAGGTATGTCTTTCTACTGTTGGGAGAAGTTAATACTGTTATGCTTAAACTTAATACTGTTAGACCAAACTTAGTACTGCTAGGTGACTGTTAGTACCGTTTGAGTCATAACATAATTTTTCTCAATCAAAGAGCCGTTGAGATATTTCCGCCAACAACCTAGCTTATAGGGTTTGACTAATTGGAGATTTCGTGATCTTTCTATATAATCATTAGATTTCTTCAAGATAAGTTCAAATCTTTTACAGTCAGTGAAAATAAACTCATTAAAAACTCTCTCACAATACAATTCTCTTTATCAAAACCTTACACTCTCTCCCAAAACCTAATCCCAGATTGTTAATCAACTTTTCATTCATCAAATAGCGCATTTACAGTTTTGCGATAAGCACAACATGGTAGCATACTTAACTAAATCTAAAGGAAGTGAGGGATTCCATGAAATCACAGACTTTCTTTCTGGAAGTCACATCTCTTATGCCCTCACTAAAAATCCAACCATCTATGTGTCTCTTATTGAACAATTCTGGCAGACTGCTGCCTTGAGCACCTCTGAAGATGGAGTCTAAGCTATAACTGCTACCATTGATGGAAAAGAGAATACCATTACTAAAGCTTCTCTTAGAAGGCATCTGAAATTGGAAGACTCTGAAGGCATTCCTTCACTCCATAATGAAGAAATTTTGAGCACTTGACTCGTATGGGGTATGTGATAGATTCTGATAGTCTTACTTTTCTTAAAGGACATTTTGCACCCCAATGGAGGTTTTTCATTCATACCATACTTCATTGTATGAGCTCAAAGAAGATAGCATGGGATCAGTTTAGTAGCAATCTTGCTACTGCTATTATTTGTCTAGCAACAAATAGGAAATTCAACTTCTCAAGATATATTTTTGATGCCATGATCAAGAATGTGGATAACACACACAAGTTCCTAATGTATCCCAGGTTTATCCAAATACTCTTGAACAAACAACAGAGGTTTCTTTTACCTCATGTAAGAACCTATCCCACTCTTATACTTACAAACAAACTTTTCAACAATATAAGGAGGGCTACAAAGGGATACTCTAGGGTAGTGACACCTATAACACCCCGTGTTTTAGGGTCATTTACGACATCAATAAATTCACTATGTATTCTTAGTATTGTAGGCGTTTGCTTTAAATCGTAATCGTTAAGTTAAATCGCGTAAACTAAAAATGATCATTCAATGTAAACGGGCATCAAACAATTAAATGTTTACATCAAGCAAGTGTTAAGTAATTATTTTGAGGATAATTATTAACTTTGTTCATTTTATTTTATTGGTTACGTAAATTGTTTACGTTTCACGATAAAATACGTTTAGGCATACCCGGAACAACCAAAATAAATCTACGCTTCAACAAATGCTTATTTTTATTTTCAATGACCAAAGTTTATAAAACTTTAGCACACTTATATAAATGGGACGCCCCATATATCAAGAAATAGACCAAGACTTGTCAAGTTGCAAGTATACATTTTATATAACAAGACTACACTTTACATTATAACTTTATACTTTCATTTTGCAAGTAATACATTCGTTTCTATCAAGATATTACTAGCCAACACTTTCCCTAAATCAATGAACTAATCTCTACATTTAGGAACATAGAAACACATGTATTAATGAGTTAGTACCATGTACAAGCTAAGGATAGTAAACCTAGCAAGTGACTAGTGGTTTTGACCACTAGTCACCCCCCCCCTTTCCTCAATGTAAGCGATCCCCCCCCTTGATATTTCTATGTATCTTTTGGTATTTGTTTATTACATGGGACTATCCTTGATACATATAATACTTGCACTTTACAAGAGATAAAAAACACACAACAATTCACTTGCTAAAAATCAACTTTATCTCCCTTTTTCCCTTGCATTACCCACGTCCCATAAATAAATCCAAGAACAAACCATACAATCTTTTTCTACCTCATTTACAAGTAATCATACACTATATCAAAGATACCTCAAGGTGTTTTAAAGGCTTGATTAAGTCTTTAAAAGGATTAAGCAAGGAAAAGGAGATTAGGGTTTTCTAAACTTGCAAGCTTGGGTTTAAAATCTAAACAAGAGTTTGGAGCATATTTCTCATCATCATACATAA
Source organism: Tanacetum coccineum (assembly GCA_026074375.1). Lineage (NCBI taxonomy): Eukaryota > Viridiplantae > Streptophyta > Magnoliopsida > Asterales > Asteraceae > Tanacetum > Tanacetum coccineum. The sequence continues at coordinate 460 of BQNB010097133.1, read as the reverse complement.
CTCTAAGGTTATCTAAAAGCCCTCATCTTTTCATAATTATGATTTTATGTGTATATTAGTTTTATATAGCAAAAATCACCATTAGGATACTTTTAATCATGGAAAATGAGCTTATACTTGTGATTATGGTTTTGTACACTTCTACATATGTTATGTTATTGGTAATATCATGTTATATTGGAAATACAAGTGTTGTACCATTATGGTTTATGTATAAAAAGAATATATATAAACTAGTTGTTATAAAAAGTTACTTATACATATCATGAGCAAATGAGTATGTGAACTTGTGATCTTGTTATCTTGGACAAAATATGGGATAATCATGGACTAGGGACCCTAGGTGTGTAACATCCCGAAATTTTCGACATTTTAAAAAGACAATTTTAACCTTTGACTTTTCGGGTCCGAATCAACTTTTTGACTTTTGACGTTTTATTGTCTAACAAAAGCAATTACC
>BQNB010097132.1:0-25459 GCA_026074375.1 Tanacetum coccineum | reverse complement strand
CCGTATAATTTAGAAATTTGAGTTGATAGGTTTTAATTGGAAAGTGACTAGTTCGGTTCTTAAACAACTTGATTGGTTCGGTTGTCAAAGAAGTTAGTTTAGTTCGGTTCCAATGAATCTTGTTTAGTTCGGTTCCAATGAATAAAACTGGTTCGGTTCTCTCCTTCAGTAAACTAGTTCGGTTCCAATTAACTAAACTGGTTTGGTTCACTCGTTCGGTTAAATAGTTCGGTTCAAACTAATGACAACTCGTTCGGTTCTAACTAAAATCAACTCGTTCGGTTCCAACTAAAACAACTCGTTCGGTTACAACTAAAACAACTCGTTCGGTTACAACTAAAACAACTCGTTCGGTTACAACTAAAACAACTCGTTCGGTTACAACTAAAATCAACTAGATCGGTTCCACTGGTTCGGTTAACTAGTTCGGTTAACTCGTTCGATCTTCTAGTTCGGTTGTAACTAAGACGAAACCCAAATTTTCAAAACTCAAAAAGACACATTTTTATTGGTTTTTTGCAAAAATCTTGTACAACTAGTGTTACAAACCCTATAAGAACAAGAAAAATGATAACTTTAAGGTTTTTAAGCCAAAAAATTTTAAATCAACATTTTGCTCTTTGTAAAGGTTTTGAACACAAATCAAAAGACAAACACAAAAACTAAACACACCACTCCATGGCTCTTGATACCAATTGAAGAATACTAGTAATCTTTGATATTATATAAGAACTAGAGAGCTAAAGGGGTTGGAGAGTTTCTAGAGAGAGAAAGTAACATGGAATGGATGATAATATTATATGTGTGTGAAAATGAGAAATGAAACAACCAACCACCCTCTCCAAGGCATGAAGAGGGTATATATACTACATACATGGCCGGCCATGGGCCTTAACGGGCTTTCCATGGGCCTTGGGCCAGACTAGCTTACTAGACTAATCATATAACAAACTACGGGCTAAGACTATTACAACTTGGAAGTGACCGATACTTTTCTTGTTTCCAACACTTGACATATTACCCCAGGTTGCGTGACAAAGCCGTTTACTTCCATTTGATTTACTTTTGCCATCAATCAGATTTCCCTGTTAAGGTGAGTTTATAGTCCCACCTTTACATGTTTTCTAAATCCCGTAGGGAGATACATGCTATAAACCATGAATACAAGTATTTTTCCAACTGTATGCTATCCTGATATATTATTGCCTAAGTTTTCTTTCACTGCCAATATTCTTAATCATGAACCATTAGTCACTTGCAAGTGAACGCGAATATTGTGGATAGATCTATTGGGGGTGACAACTCCTGTTGTTGTACCGGTACATGGGGTAACCAAACGCACTATATTTGAGAACAAAGGATAACTTTGGCAAGTTACCTTTCCTTAAGGACAGTTGTTTCTTCAAGTCGTTAAATTAACTTCGGATGTTAATGTTTGGTTGCATGAGCTTAGGGCAATAATACTGTTTTCCATGATAATTGTATTTGTTGCAATTATTACCACTTATGATTACTTGTACTCAAACATTTCATTACAAACACTGTGAATTTCACTCAACCATTGTGTTGATCCTTTTAGCATGTTTATCTCAGGTAATTGAGCAATTTATGGCACGGAGTGGAATTAGACTTGAGGACGTCCAAACTTGTTATCATTCAAACTTTATGTTTTTCAATGTACTTTGGGACCTCTTTTGTAAAACTCTGATATATTATTGAATGATAACTAAATTTTCCAAAACATCTCTTTTGAGTCGTTTTCTATGATTATGACTGTTGATTCATAAAGTAATGCCCCAATTTAGCTTCCGCTGCTGTATGTCAAATATGGGAGTGTTACAGAATGGTATCAAGAGCCCAAGGTTATAGAGAACAAGGTTAAAACCTAAACTATAACTACTTTTTTCATCCAAGAAAGTCCTCTGTGCCACTACATTTCCCGAATAGTATGTAAATGATACATAACTATTATACTATTATATAAATAACTTATGTTATTTTCCACTGGGTTGTTATACAGTTATGTCTACATCCAACCACCCTATTATCGTCCCATCTGATTCTGATATTGAGGATGCTTTTTCCTCTACAACTACTCCTGACTATACTCCGGCTTCACTAGACTATTTCCCAGCCTCACCGGGAAACACCTCTCCTGATCCTTCAGATGATTTATCTAAGTATCTTTTGGCCTCACTAGCCATCTCACCTTTCAACGATGATCCGTATATGAAGGTCATGCAAGCATATAATGCTACTTGTAATGAATTACCTATTCCACCACCATAAGCTCCTATTGCTCCACCAACTGTTTTGCCTCCATCTCTAGTGTTACCACTATCACCAATGTTTGATCCCCAAGATTTCTTTCTTCCTGAAGAGATTCTGCCACCTAAGAAACGAGCCTGTTCTAGATCATCCTCCTCTACTTCTGCTCTACCTCAAGTATTTAAGATTGGAGAAAGTTCTCATAAGACGAGTTTGGAACGTCATGAGGAACAAATCGAGACTATTTTGAATCACTTAGATGAGCTCCCTCTTGAGCGCATTGAGCACATAGAAGATATTATAAAAGGTCTTGGTAATGGTCGAGTAATCATACAGCGAGATTTTGACCAACTAGAAACTAAACTTCAAGAAGCCCGTACTCAGATTTCTGGATTTCAGAAAGAGCAAATAAGGCATGACGACGAGATTGTTCTTGCTCGCATCAGGACTTCTACTCTGGAGATACTCATCGAGGATATCCAAGTTTGCCATTGATCATATATGAAGAGTCTTCTGGACAAGATCCGTGAACTCAAGAACCACAAGGGAGGACCACCAGACTACTAGACTAGATCCTTATCATTTACAGCTTTTGTTAGAATCTAACCACTGGATGTGTGGCATAAATAATGACACTTGTCAAATTTTAACTATGTAAAATTTGTAGACAAGTTGTTTATGACTTAATACAGTAGTGATTCCATTATACCTCGCTGTTTTATGATACCAATTTATGTATGTCGTGGTTGTTTATCCTATATTCCGTAGTGTGATGACTCATATCTTTATCCGGAATTACTAAGGTTCTCTTACCACCCGATTTTCTTAAACCTTTGTACCCATATATCATGGATATGATAAATGATCAAGATATTGAGCATACGATTTCATCTATACCACCACCAGACTAGCCTTTGATAAGTTATCTAAGTGGTCAGAAACCACTAAAAAATGAATCAGTCCCCGAGAAACCTAATGAGTTAGATGCTTGTTAAAGTGTCCATTCTAAAAAATTTATGTTATATCCTGCAATGTAATATCAAAGAATGTGTATTTCTTTGTTAGAACTTGTACCAAATAAGAATCCATACAATGATATCATTCTTATTTTGTGTTATCTTGTAAATGTTGATATAATGGCTCCCAAGAGGACATCAACATCTGCAGCGCCAGCCATGACTCAGGCCACCATTAGGAAACTAGTTATTGATAGTGTTGCCGCAGCTGTGGAAGCACAAGCTGCTACCATGGTAAATGCTGACAATACCAATAGGAACACTGGACAAGGAGAAGCTCCTGTAGCAAGAAAATGTAGCTACAAAGAGTTTATGAGCTGTCAACCTTTCAATTTCAAAGGTATGGAAGGCGTTGTTGGCCTCATCCGCTGGTTTGAACAAACTGAATTAGTATTTCTCCGTAGTAACTGTACCGAGGACTACAAAGTGAAATTTGCTACTGGTACTCTAACTGAAGAAGCTTTGTCCTGGTGGAATTCATTCGCCCAAACTATTGGAATAGAGGAAGCTTACAAGACCACCTGGTCTGAATTTAAAAAGCTCTTAATAAAGAAGTATTGTCCCCGAACTGAAGTCAAGAAAATAGCAGATGAATTTTACAATCTGTCTGTAAAAGGAAATGATCTCAAGACTTACGTTAGAAGATTCTAGGAATTGGCAGTTTTATGCCTAACTATGGTGCCAAATTCTGAGAAACTTATGGAAGTCTTCATCGGGGGATTACCCAGAAGTATTGAAGGAAATGTTACCGCTTCAAAGCCTCAAGCTTTGATGGAAGCTAGTACCATAACCCAGAGGTTAATGGATCAGGTAACAAAGCACAATTATGTGCAAGGAACCAATGATCACAAACGAAAGTTTGATGATAGAAGAACCTTCACCAACAACAACTACCAAAACAACCATAACAACAACAATAACAACCGCAATAATGATAACCAATAACAATAGAATAGAAGGCAAGAAACTGTCAGGGCTTATGCTGCCGCCCCAACTGAAAACAGTAGGTATACTGGAAGCCTTCCCCTGTGTAAGAAATGCACCTTGCATCACACAGGACCTTGCACTGTCAAGTGTCAGACTTGCAACAAGGTGGGTCATCTGACCAGGAAATGCAGAAACAAAGGGCCAGCCACTGGAAGCAACCTGCAGCCAGTATCAGTAACTTTTCATGCTTGTGGAAAGAAAGGGCATTATAGAAACCAGTGCCCAAAGGCAAACAACAATGCCCATGGAAGAGCATACTTACTAAGGGACAAAAACGCTCACCAAGACCCGAACGTAGTCACGGGTACGTTCCTTCTAAACCAACATCTATCTAGAGTATTATTTGATTCAAGAGCCGATAAAAGTTTTGTATCCATATCTCTTGCTTCTATGCTTAATATCCTATCAATTACACTAGATACTACCTACGACATTGAAATGGACGATGGAAACCTAGTAGGCACTAATACCATTATCCAGGTTTGCACACTGATTTTGTTAAACCAACCTTTCGAAATTGATCTCATGCCGATTAAGCTCGGTAGTTTCCACATCGTCATTGGTTTGGATTGGCTATCCAAGTATCATGCTAGAATTATCTGTGACGAGAAAGTCGTCCACATCCCCATTGACGGTGAAACTTTAATCATTCGTGGTGATTGAAGTAAAACCCGACTAAGCCTCATATCTTGTATTAAAACCGAAAGGTATATATGCAGAGGATGTCAAGTTTTCGTAGCCCATGGAGAAGAAGTCAGATGAAAAATGACTAGAAGATATACCAGCAGTCAGAGAATTTTCAGAAGTCTTTCCTGAAGATCTACCTGGCCTTCCTCCGGTTCGCCAAGTAGAATTCCAAATCGATTTAATTCCAAGAGTGGCACCAGTAGCCCGAGCACCTTACAGATTAGCTCCTTCAGAAATCCAGGAACTATCTAACCAACTACAAGAGTTAGCAGACCGAGGATTTATCCGACCAAGTACTTTGCCCTGGGGAACTCCTGTCTTATTTGTTAAAAAGAAAGACGGATCTTTCAGAATGTGTATCGATTACCGAGAGCTGAATAAACTCACCGTAAAGAATCGTTACCCATTACCCAGGATCGATGACTTATTCGACCAACTTCAAGGTTCAAGTACTTACTCAAAGATTGACTTAAGATCATGCTATCATCAACTGAGAGTATTACTTGTGACGTGCACTGTCGCGCCGTCTTCAAGCCAACCCCCCCCCACGCCACGGTTTGGGTTCGACCCCCCGGCAACCACACACCCACCCCCCCGTTCCCCCGAGTCCCCCCTTGGTTTTACAACTACCGCAAAGACGTATTAAGCATAGACCCAGGCCACACACTTAACATCCCCCACGCAAGCCCCTGGGAGTCTTTACACACGCGTTTTATATTGCCGGAAGTGTGCGTGGGGCACGTACGTGATAAGGGAGGCATGTCGGAAATTAGCGTATTGGAAAATTTGTCACCACGCCACCCCCCTGAAGTTTTGATTTTACCCGTTAATCTCGTACCCTCAACCAAAACCCTCAAACAATTGCGCCTATGGACACACCCCCACCCCCACCCCCACCCCCCACCCCTTTCGACCCTGTCCGCACAGACGGTAGTGAAGGGATGATTTATACATACTTAGTCAACCCATCTGCCGCCATCTTTAGAGTCCTCCAATGAGATTACGAAGGGCATTCCTCACCCCACCCCGTTTTCGCCCCACACCCCCCTCCCCACCACCCTTATTTGAGTGTAAACCCTCCCTACGCCGATTTTAATTCACCCCCACCACCCCAGGAGAACAGGGACACCACCCCCCCCACGGCGCACCCAGTATCCACTGTATCACCACTGCCACCCTCGCCCCCCCGCCCCCCAACCACCCACCACCCTCGATGCAACCGCCCTCCTGCCATGTTGCGAATGCTGAAGATGAAATGCTACTCCAACCCCCCTTCCACCCCCCCCCACATACTGCCCCCCCCCACCCCTCAGAGTCACACCATCCCCCCCCCCACCCCCCATACCCCCCACCCCCCCCCCCCCTACCAACCCACCCCCCCCACCCCCCCCCACCACCCCCCCCCCACCCACCCCCCCCCCCCCCCATACCTCCCCCAAGCCCAACCCCCACCCCCCCCCCCCCCCCCCCCACACCCACTCCCCCCCCCCCGGTTCCCCCACCCCCACCCAACCCCCCCCCCACCCCCCCACCCCACCCCCCCACCCCCCCCCACCCTAGTACTTTACTCGCTACACCCCCAACTACCCATACTACACCCGTTAGCACCGGGGGACCGAGGTTTTATTTCCGACGAGAACTTCGCCTGGGGAAGATCCTATCTAATTTGTTAAAAAGAAAGACGGATTCTATTTTCAGACTGTGTATCGACTTACCGGCACCCGCTGCCTTCGTCTAACCTTACCGTAAAGAACTTGTTCGCTATTACTTATGATCGTGATCTATTCGACCACATTATCGCGCTCCTCGAGTTTTTTACTTCGAGCTCTCTCGACTTAAGATCAGGATATCATCACAATCTGGAGGAGGCGAGTCAGGATAAAGATATTCCAGGGATGTTTTCATACAACGCCGCTTAAAGTCACTACGAATTCCATGTAAAGCATTTGTTTAACTAAACGCACCTGCTGTATTCATGTATCTCAGCGCTACCCTACATGCTCGTGTAATCATACATGGATAAATTTCGCCTGATGAGTGTTCATTGTGATATTTCATTACTATAGTAACAAAGAAGAACACACAAATCACTAGAGAATAATCTGGTATTACTCAAAAAAGCGCCTTTAAATTATATGGCCAAGTTTCTCCCCCCAAATGTGATTTCTTGGTATCCCAGTACGAGTCCTAACAATTTCTTGGGTACGTGGATATTGACAGTGTACATAATGAATTCATGTCTCGCACCACCCGCACAAGATTGAAGCACAGTTAAGAACCCTTGGGCATCTCCTAACACACCAACAGAAGTTACACCATTCTTTAGCGCTCCCGGCTACTATCGGAGATTCATCAAAGATTTTTTCGCAAGAGATTGCAAAAGCCTTTGACTGAGATCCTTAACCAAGGAAACAACAAAACAAGTTTTCGCAGCCGGGGAGAGACTAAAGGGTCAGCTTTCCAATGCTAAAAAAGACTTCTTTATGAAGATCCATCCTTTTGAATTACCAGAAGGAAATAATGCTTTGTTATTTCTGGTGATGCCATCACATTAAAGGTCGTGAGTGGTGTTTATGCAAGAGAAAAGTTATTGACCATATGCATCCCAGACAAACTCAAGCATTCATAAAGAGAATATACCACACACTTACCATCACGAATTAGGAGCAGTTAGGTGTCTCGCTCCCTTAAAATTTAGAGAGTGACAGAGACACTATCTGTATGGCACAAAGTGTACTGTGTTCACTGATCATAAAAGTCTTCAGCATATCCTTGATCAGAAAGAGTTGAACATGAGACAACGCCGTTGGTTAGAATTGCTTGCAGATTACGATTGTGAGATTCGCTACCATCCTGGAAAGGCAAATGTTGTAGCAGATGCCTTAAGCCGAAAGGAACGAATCAAACCACTCTAAGTTAGGGCATTAGTCATGACCCTTCACCCAAAATTACCATCACAAATCCTTGAAGCCCAAACCGAGGCGATCAAAGAAGAGAATATCAAAGCTGAGAACCTACGAGGAATGGACAAAGCATTTGAAGTACGTCCTGATGGAACCCGATGTATCAAGAATCGAAGTTGGTTACCACTTTTTGGTAATTTGAGGGACTTGATCATGCATGAATCCCATAAATCGAAATATTCCATTCACCCAGGTTCTGACAAGATGTATTAGGATCTAAAGAAACTCTATTGGTGGCCTAACATGAAGGCAATCATCGTTGAGTATGTTGGCAAGTATTTGACATGCTCTAGAGTTAAAGCAGAATGTCAGAAGCCATCCGGCTTACTGATACAACCAAAGATTCCTACATGGAAATGGGAAAGAATAACGATGGACTTCGTTACAAAACTACCCAAAACATAAAATGGATATGATACAATTTGGGTCATGGTAGATCGCCTTACCAAATCAGCACATTTCATTCCCATCAAAGCAACCGATAGTATGGAAACTCTTACATGGTTGTATATAAAGGAAATAATCTCACGGCATGGAGTACCGATATCCATCATATCAGATCGTGATAGTCATTTCACATCCAGATTCTGGCAGTCAATGCAGAGTGCTTTGGGTACTCAACTAGACATGAGTACGGCATATCATCCCGATCCTGATGGACAAAGTGAAAGAACCATCCAAATACTTGAAGACATGCTTCGAGCATGTGTCATAGATTTTAGAAAAGGATGGGAAAGACACTTACCACTGGTAGAATTTTCTTACAATAACAGTTACCATGCCAGTGTTAAGGCATCACCATTCGAGGCACTTTATGGTCGAAAGTGCCGATCACCTGTCTGATGGGCCGAAGTTGGAGATGTTCAACTCACGGGGTCAGAGATAATCCATGAAACCACCAAAAAGATAGTACAAATCTGACAACGCTTGCAAGCTACAAGGGATCGGCAAAGGAGTTATACAAACGTAAGGCGAAAGCCTTTGGAATTCCAAGTTGGAGATCGTGTTATGTTGAAAGTGTCACCTCAAAAAGGTGTTATCCGATTCGGAAAGCGAGGAAAACTTAACCACCGATACATTAGACCATTTATGATCCTTGATAGGGTCGGCCCTGTGGCATACAAACTTGAACTTCCTGAAGAACTAAGTAATGTCCACAGTACTTTTCACGTTTCTAATTTAAATAAATGCTTATCCGATGAATCCCTCATCATTCCAATGAAAGAGCTTCGGCTCGATGACAAACTCAACTTTGTGGAAGAACCAATAGAAATTATGGATCGTTAAGTCAAGCAACTGAAACAAAGTCGTATTCCTATAGTCAAAGTAAGATGGAACTCTAAAAGAGGACCATAATTTATGTGGGAACGCGAAGATCGAATTCGAGCCAAGTATCCACATCTGTTTTCAAACATCACTCCAACATCCAACTAAATCTTGAGACGAGATTTCTTTTAAGGTTGGGAGACTATAACAACCCATAATTTTCCTCTATGTAATTATCCATCTATTAAATTAGATGCAATTTTCCTCAGTATAATTTCCATCTATTAAATTAGATGCAACCATTTTCATGGAAAGATTTTTTCTTTATTCCACTCATTATGTAACGTAACTTACATAATCAAAGTAAACGTGCTCACGCAACCTACCAATGCCAATTTCATCAATGTTTATGGCAAGTAAACGTTATAATATGTCAAGCAATATGTTTTAATCACAATTTATCATACGTTATATATGTAACGTACCTTCCATAACGTTATTTCAAAACGAATTTTAAAACATTAACGTTTATATCAAGACCTTAACTATATGTAATATTTACATACAAATCAAATGCACAAGCTTATAAGGCAAGTGTACAAGTTTCCATAGCATGAATTTTGAATATATATTCCCTCCAAAACCATGGTACAACACGTTTAACCACAAAGTACAAATCGACAATGCATGAATTCAAAATCATACATTTTCCCTTCAAATTTCTTCTAGTTTTCGTATAACCTCTTTAGCACCAAGTACAAGCATTCCAATGCACAACATCAAATCTTAAACTCTAACCCTAATTAGTCTTAAACCCTAACCCTAAAACCCTAAACCGAAACCTAAAACCCTAATCTTAAACCCATAACTAAGCAACCACCCACCCACCACCGTGACATACCTCCTTGTCACCACCTTACCTCCTTGCTACACCCTTAAGCACCTTACCACCCTCGTCTAAACCCTTGCTCATCAAGTAATGCACCCCTCGTCACCACATTGTAAAACCGAGCTACACCACACCCTCCACACCTTGCATAGCTACTCCTTAGTCACCCCTAGTACCTTGGCCACCACTTCAAGTAGCTTGGCCACTACTCTACTCCTCTTAAACTTGGTCTCCACTCCTTCCCACCCTATATATACCCAAGACCATCCACACCTTCATAACTTATCAACAAGACTCAAAACTCTCTCAATCATATACTAGACGAGCCTAAGGAAGCTAAGGAGGAAGTCACAAGCAAAGTCTAAGCCAAGGTTTAAGAAGGAAAAAGTCTTGATTCGTCCCCAAGAGTTTTCAAACCATATTCGATTATTTTAACCCATTCGTGTACTTGTAAGCCTTTCTATCTTGTTCTATAAGTTCTTGTCATATCCTAAATCCTTTATAAGCTTTGTTATAATCAATTGGTTAAGCAAAACCATGTTAAAAACTCTTAAACCCAAATCGAACCCTATGCGATCCATTTTTGAAACCATAATCATTCGAACTAATTTATCAAGCTAGTATTAGTTTCATTTAATCCTAATGAACTCTTGTGTATCTCTCATGATCACATGGAATGGGTTCTTAAGCCCTAAGCACTCACATTTGGTTTTCCTAAACCAAACGCGAAACCAAACGCACCCTAAAACCCTAATTTTTGAAACCCTATAAGCTATAAGTCTTAAATAGATCTTTTAAGCTATTTCTATTAGCTTCTTAATCATTTTTATAAGCATTAAATCAAATCCTAAAAGCCTAAACCCAACGGGTTGATTTTTCTAAACCAAACGTGCCCAGAATTTGGACTAAAAACGCAAAACATTTCATGCATAAGGGTATTTATTGTAACTTTTGAAATTATTAAACTTTCAGGCCAAAAGTGTAATTATCCTAAAGTTAAAATCGCAGGGACTTGTTTTTCCAATTTCCAAAGTTAAAGGTTTAAATGTTTTAAATATAAAGTAAAGAGTTAAATTTGTAAATATATATACCAAGGGCATATATTGTCATTTTCATATTCTCAAGGGTATAAAATGTAATATTTTTATATTAATTATAAAAATATATTTATATATTATAAGACTCGATTTTATTAAAGCCCGACATATTTGTCGTTACCATTCGTCGATCGAAACACTATAAAATAATTATGTTATATATTTAACATAATTTATCATCCACTAGCTTTTAAAGAAACTTAAAAAGATAAAATCTTATCATTTAAACTATAATGTATCACGTTACTAGGGAATTTCATGTGAGGGGCTTCCATTTGGGTAGACGTTTTGACGAGTTGCTGGATTTACGATTTAAAGTGTCCTAGCTCCTCAAACATTTACTACATGACCTCTGGATTATGATAGCCCAAACAGTGATACGATGTTTTCCCAAGTTAATAAACCAAATGAATACTTACGTTAAACTTTATGAAATAAAGTTTTGAAACAATCAAACTAAGACTTGACATATTACCCCAGGTTGCGTGACAAAGCTGTTTATTTCCATTTGAGTCACTTTTGACATCAATCAACTACCTTATCAAGGTGAGTTCATAGTCCCACCTTTACATGTTTTCTAAACTCCGTGGGGAGATACATGCTATAAACATGAATACAAGTATTTTTCCAACTGTATGCTATCCTGATGTATTATTGCCTAAGTACCTCCATTTGCCATAAGGCCCCACTATCATGAACCGTTAATTACTTGTAACCGAACGTACTGGTTGAGTAAGCGCGAATGCCGTGAATAGATCTATTGGGACTGAACTTCCCCGTCCGGGTAGATAACAACGCACTACCATACGGACGCATATCATTTGAGGAACTCCGGGTGTTTGGCAAAGCACCCGCTGGGGCAATATCTTGTGAATATCTTAAGGTTTCGGTGTCATGAGCTTAGTGCAATAATATAATATTGTTTATCATGATAATTGTATTCGTTGCAATTATTACTATTACATTGACTTGTATTCAACTATTACATTTCAAACCTGTGAATTTCACTCAACCTTTGTGTTGACCTTTTTAGCATGTTTATCTCAGGTAATTGAGCAACCTATGGCACGGAGTGGCAGAACTTGAACCTCCTAACTTTTAGCTTCAACGTTTATGTTTTTCAATGTATTTTGGGACTCTGTTTGTAAAACCTCTGATATAATATTTAAAGATAACAAAATTTTTCCAAACGGCGCTTTGAGTCAATTGCTATGACTTATGATTGTTGATTCATGAAGCAATAACCAAATTAGCTTCGCTGCTATATGGCAATTGAAGGGGTGTTGCTATTTTTGAAGATAATCGTTTCGCAACTACCGAAGGAATTACACGAAGGATTGATTATTCGTTGATACTTCATAAAAATCATCGATGTATAGAATTGTACAAAAGTGGAAGATACACCACTTGCCTGGATGTATGTAAATTTGGGATGATTGGGAAGTTGACCGTTACGGGAACGCCAACTTAGGCTGTTGTTTTTGATCGATAATCAAGACGTTGTAAATAGTTGTGTCTTTATCATGGTAACGATCGGGAAAATGTGTCTAGGAACTTGTATCTTAAGTCTTAATCTATTTGTTTTTTGATTTTTATTTAACAACAATTTACTTCCCTCTCACCTAATGATTAGCCACTGGTTTTATGCGAATAAGGACTTGTTCAAGCGTGCATGTCTATTCTTTCATTACGGCCATGCATGCATGTCTTAGCTGCCTCATTTTTTTATGACTTTTGGTGAAAGTTAAAAGGTTCCTAGCCTATATCATTCTTCATCCTAACCGTTGGTTAAATTCGAATGAGGATGTGATCGAACACACATGTCTATTCCATCGTTACGACCATGTATGTGTGCATCAGCTGCCTTGTTGGAGTGGTACTTCTGGTGAAAGATTGTAGAATGATCAACCGTAAGCCTTTCCATATAAAAACTCATATTTACCTTTATAAACTTGTTACTCCTTAGGTTTAATAGTGGAGATGTGTATCCTTGCCAAGCTTATGATAGAATACTCGTCACGACCGAGCAATTGAGCAAATTAGTTACATGTTACCACATAGATTAGTTGAGTGATTTGAGTGTTTTCATCTTCCTATTTCGTGAGGTGTTTGGTTGTGTACTTGTAATAGATCGAATAAGTGCTTTAACGGAAAATATCCTTAGGGATACATTTTTATAAACTTCTAAAGGCTACTTGAGGACAAGTAGGATTCAAGTGGGGGGATATTTGGTGACATCAAATAACGTCTATTTTATATCGTCATTTATCCCATGTTATTAACCCATTTTGTATAGTTATTGCAAAGAATTGTTACATAATCGTTTATAAATGGAAATTACAGTAAAGATGGAGTAATGAGAAAGTTGGCAAAAGGCGCGCATTTGGCGTTAAATGAAGATATTTTGAAGATTACTATTCTAAATACCAATACGCCGTATCCATCAAGGAAGATACGGCGTATCCGTGCCTGCACTCACCAAAGACCACAGAGGAATAAAGCTCAATACGCCGTATCCAGAGAGACCCACTACCCGTATGTCAAGAATATAGTAGTAAAATATTCTGAACGATACAAGCGTGTCCCCACTCCAAGAAAACCCCAATACGCCGTATCCAATACGTGGATCGCCGCATCGAACCACTTCCAGACCTTATAAAATAGAAAACTCAAAATGAGTTTTAAGTGTGCTAAATCATTTCCTCGATACCTTAAACATAAATTCAATTTCAAAGGAGAAAAAAGAGAAATCAGGTCAAAAAAAAAAAAAAAAAAAAAAAAAAAAAATAGGAAAAAAAAAAAAAAAAAAAAAAAAAAAAAAGAAAAAAAAAAGAAACAAAAATAAAAAAAACAAACTAGACGAGCAATGTTATCAATTCCATAGGAACAACGTGTAAATTCCATATACTTTATAATCGTTCGTTTTTGGTATCATTCGTAAACTCGTTAGTTTACCTTGCTAAATAATTGCTCGTGTATTTATTTAACTTTAAAGCTAATACCATCGTATTAAGCCATTATTATGAAGATCTGAATGTTTTGGTATTTGGTTATCTCGATCTGATTTATCTTAAATCTTGTTTATGTTTATCAATTTAACTTGTTTATGCGCTGTTTGTATGCACCTAGCTTCAACTGGATTTAGTGATGTCATACCCCGCCAAGGCGGAAACACGAGGCGTAACGAGAATGAATATCAACACAACATAATGGCGTCTATATAGAGGAACTAAAATGCATTAAATAAGAAAAGCATAGACACAAAGTGTCATGAAAATACCCAAAACAACACGATAAAACCAAAGGCGTCTTATATTGAAGAAAAGGGGGTTCTCGCCAATATCAAGACATTTCAAAACTTCAAAATCCATCTAAACAATTCAAACTAAAATGTTCAATAATCCAATCAATGCAAAATATAAACTAGGAGGTTCAACTCCACATGCAGCCTATGGTCTCTCTAGCCACTTCTCTTAGTCTTAACATCTTCATGATGCTCACCTGAAAATGATGCTTAAAAACGTCAACACAAAGGTTGGTGAGAGTCATAGGTTTAGGACACGAAAATCAAAGCTTAAAAACCATTACTGTGATTAATGAAAACATGACAGGACAATTACTGCACTATCATACAAGCAAGCATGCAAATGTAACCATAACGAGCATGGGAACGGAACGTGTCCCTCAATCCAACAAGTATCAACACTTGGGTAGGAACGTTACCCCCGATCCATTAAAACCATCACTTCACATGGGTAGGAATGTTACCCCAGATCCAATGTCACAACAAATGGGTAGGAACGTTACCCCTGATCCATACACATAAGCATTTAGCACGTAATATACAATAGCCAAGTAAGGTCCATACACTTTCAAGAAAGACACATAATTACAGTAATTAGAACATTTCAAATCCATTTGCATCATTTCCATCCCAATTTAAAAAAATAATGTAAAAAGAGGGACTATGAAACTCACCTGATGCTCAAACAGCTTTTAAATATCTTACACAAGCTACACAATACAAACATAAACATGTTACACGCGACCAAGCTAAAAGCTCAAGTCCATGTAACACTTATATGATGGATGTCTAAGGGTTTGATTGACCATCATGGGTCACCCCGACACCATGCCCAACCTTAACCACTTCATTAACACCTTTCACTAGTTACTTATAATTTATTTAAAAATGCAGAATTTTAGTATATCTTTATCAACTAAAAACCCATACTTTCTGATCTTAATAAATTATGCCAAAAATCTCCTAAGTTCATTTATGAGTTTAATAATCACGTTCTGAATCCCAAGATCCCATTACATGTGTAACTATCCCAAATAAAATCCAACTTTAAAACTGTCCCAATTCGGACCTGCCTGCACATTAAAAAGTATGGCCATAATTATCATACTTAGACAAACAATTAGAAGCTATCCTTCTGTGGTTTATTTATATACATATTTAAATTAACCCCTGTTGAAGGGCTAAGCTTAATTACACTTTAAGTTAGGGTTTCACCTTCCCAAACATGACCTAAATCTGACCCGTATTTACTGATTTGAAAACTTTTAGTATAACCAACATTTGAATGACTTCCCGATCTTAAAAACCTTCGAGGCCAGATTTATTGGAAATTAGACTCTTTTGGCTTATTCATAGACTCAAGAAACATATTAATACACGTTTTTATCATCTAGATATCAGTCGTTGAACACGACCCAAAATTCTGCTCAACCCTAAATCAAGTTTTAATGCAAATCTAACCTAACCAATTGCATGAACATGACCCTATCAAGCCCTAATTAATCTAGCATCATTAAATATCATAAACAGTCTGTATTTTATTGAAACCCTAGATCCATTATAATTATGGTTACATGAATACAATGATCTATCTAAGATGAACACACTTACCTTGAATGCTAGCACCTAACAACCAATCTTGAGGGTTCTTGGATCAAAATCTTGGTTCCTCCTTGTTCTTAGGGATGGGTCAACACAAATAAGGGTTATGGGGGCTGAGTTATATCGTTCATAGGGTTTAAGGATCCCTTATCCAACTAACTAAAATCCTAATCATAGCCCAACTCCTATGATAAGGCCTAAAATCTCTTCTTTTTTTTCCTTTCTTGGGCCGATTTCTACATATACATACATTTATCTTATTATTATTATTATTTTTATTTATTACATCATTACTTACATTATCTTAAGTTTTTATAAAAACTTAAGCTAGTTTGAGTAAACATTTTTACATAAACGTTACTTACTACACTTTCTAAAAAAAACTTTCATTTCGCAAATTCACTTTCTATTTTTAGAAAGTTTACTATAAACATCCATATTTCACCAACTTATTTTATTTTTAAAATGTCACATTTCCCATAAATGCTTAACACATATTAGACCAAATATTGACGTAGCAATACATGCAACACGTCATTAATTTCCATTATCACCACATGTGAATAAGAGGAATTCCCCTTACTTACCACATACAGAATCAAAATGAGATGCCCATACAACTCAAAATGATCTTAAACACATAATAAAACCACTTAGCACACACAAAAATCACATAACATACCACTTAATCACATAAAATAGACACATAGCCATATCTAAAGGTAAAGCCAACATGCTAGAATCACGGGTGTCACAGTATCCCCTCCTTGAGGAAATCTCATCCTGAGATTTAATCGATTATACTGCTAAAAATTTGCTTTATCCAAACAAGGTATAATAGCACATAACAACTACACTAACAGAAAACATCCAAACTACCTGAACATCGCCCGTCCTCAAGGAAATTCATCAAGAACCTTAAGTTGTGTAACAACTTGTTTCATAACTAAATTTTGCAACTCATCAAACAAGAACTGTCTTGAAATTAAGTTATGTGTTTTTACAAAGCTTAAAGTTTTTGGAAGAATTGACTCGACTTCAGGTTTATTCAAAATATAACTTTAACCAAACCACATAAGAACATTTATGGTGCACATGGTTCTGCCATTACACTTCTCATGTTCCTAGCATACTTTGGTGTAGATCAAAATGTCATCGATGAAAGACAATTACAAACTTGTCTAATAGCGGTTTACACACAAACCCGTTCAAAGGTCAATGAACACGGCCGGAGCATAAGTCAACCCAACAGACATGACTTGAAATTCATAGTGACCGTATCGAGTCCTATGCAGTCGTGGGACAGTCTTCCTTCTCGAACCCTCAACTAGTGACCCTGACCTCATATCAATCTTTGAATAAAAACTCGACCCTTGCCCGGTCGCATAATGTTCATCGATCTTGTAGTGGGTAGCGGAATCATTCGCTGTCCTTTATGTTCAATCTCCCTATAATCGATGCACATCCAAAAAGACTCCAAGTTTCTTCTTTACACACAGAACCGAGCACCCCAGGGTGAGGAACTTGGTCATAATGAAGCCTTGTCTGTAAGATCTTGCATTGCTCTCTAGTTCTTCATTCGGATGGTGCTAAGCGAATATGGTGCCCGTGCTACGGTGTAGCACCCGGTACCAAATCAATTCGACTCCACTGACGAGTTGGGTGTAACCTCGACAAGGTCCTCAGAAAACTTTCAGGAAAATTCTAAACAACTGGCACATCTTCAAGTCGTTTCTCCTTTGACTTGTCTTCGTCTTTGGTTGCGGTGATATTTGCTAAGAATATGTGACATCCCTTCGTTAAATACTCTTGAGCCTTAGCACACGAGATGATGTTTAATCGGGTCCCATGTTTATTGCTGCTTCCGTCACCACGAACGATTAAAATTTCGTCTCCAAAAGGAATACGAACGATCTTTTCCGCACAGACAATAACGGCATGGTACTTTGCCAACCAATCCATACCAATTATCATGTCAAAACTACCTAGTTCTACAGGCATTAGGTCTATGTTGAAAGGATGATTTAAGAGGTTTAACGTACAACCCCGAATAATAGTGTTTAACCCAACAATTCGCCCGTCGGCTAGTTCGACATTATAATCATGATCTAATGCAGTTGGAGTGATAACAATTCGAGAGCTAAATGCAGTAGATACAAAACTCCTATCGGCACCGGTATCAAATAAAATAGATGCATATCGGTTGTTTAGGAGAAACGTACCCGTGACGACATTGTTGTCCGGGTTTGCCCCTGCATTGCCCACGGCATACACCTTTGCCTGAGCCTTGGCATTTCCAACCCGATTACCCCGGTTGTTGTTGTTCTTCAATTTTGGACAATCCTTCTTGAAATGCCCCTGAGCACCACATTCAAAACAAACGTTGCCCCTCTGATTAGCCCCAGTGTTGACATTTGGGGGATTCCTGCAGTCACGAGATAAATGACCAAATCGGTTGCACTTGTGGCATTTGGGAGCACAAGGACCATCATGGTGATAGTTACATTTGGAACACAGAGGTCTAGGCCCTTCGTATGGTCTCCTGTCACCATTTCCTGCGGCATAAGCTCTTCCAGTGTTTTGTCTCTTGTTTGGTTGCTGATTCTGGTTGTTCCTGGCGGTGTCATCAGACTTTCTTTTGTTGTCAGCCTGACGTTCAGCCCAAGTGTTGATCTTCTTGTCCATGAGTTCAGTGGCAAACTCAATGGCATCCTGCATAGTTTTTGGCTTAGTTACCATCACACTGCCATGGATCATGTCGGGCAAGCCACCGACATATTTCTCAACTTTGTCTATTTCTTTCGGAAACATCCGATCGCACATTAGTGCCAGTTCTTGGAAACGTTGGCTATAGGTTACCACATCGGTACCCTTCACCTTCAAATTCCACATTTCAAACTCCAGCTTCTTAATTTCGCCCCTTGGGCAGTATTTGTCTGTCATCATCTTTTTTAGTATCCTCCATGGCATTGCATGGGCAGCTTCAGGAGTAGTTGTCTTAACATGAGAGTTCCACCATGTAAGAGCATTTCCTTGCAGGGTACACGTAGCAAATTTGACCTAGCATGCTACTGAAAGTTGCTTATGCTGTAAACAGACTCCATCTTTTCAAACCACTGAGTGAGTCTAACAACTCCCTCAGTGCCCTTAAAGTTCAAGGGTTGGCATTTTAGGAAGTCTGGGTAGGTGCATTCACGAGCAACTTGCATAGGCCTTCTAGCACCTGTTCCTAAAGTATGGCTATCGTCACCATTCCTGGTTGCATCACGTGCTGCCAGTGCAGTAGTAACGCCTTCGTCAATCATTGCCTAAAGTTGGGCATTGGTGATAGATGTAGTGGTATGAGTGTTTGTGACTGGTGTTGGTGTTGCACCTGGGTTTAACCTCGTGGTCCTTCTCTTTGGTGCCATTTTCTTTAAATCACAAGAAAACATAATACCCGTTAGATTTCATAAAATCATAACTATGACATAACATATACACATTAAATAAAACGAGATCACATCACACAGTGAAATGTACAACTGTTATTGAAATTAATCATGGTATAACCAAATCGACATTCATTTATAATAAATTTGATTTCATAGATAACGTAATCCGTCCATTTCATATATAACTTGGAAAAACATACATGTTCGGTTCAGATACAAGATGATTACTACACTTAGGTTACAAGACAAAAGAAACAACCTAAAGCCATACTAGCCGGGATATACCCGTAACACTTAGTATGCTGTACAAGGTAGATAATACCTGAACAAAAGACCTATACTGGGTAGCTAAACAAAACAAAAGATCTATACAGTCTGCTAGCTGGGAATAACCCATAATACTTAACAGGCTGCATAGCATAGCTACAACATAACCAAATCTAGGAACTGCTACCAGCCTCTCCTGGTGCATCAGGCTGTGACGGACCTTCTGCGGGTCCATGCTGCCTCTGAAACTCGACCATCTGTGTCTGTAGTCCTTTCAGCAACCTCAATGTCTTAGTCAACTGAACCTGTCTCTTGTGGTCTGATGTCAATAACTCTGAAATCACCCTCTGTCTCCTGTGATCTGCTGACTGTAACTCTGAAATCAATGCACTCTGCGCCACTACCGTAGTACGTAATGACATAACATCTGAACGTGCATAGTCGCTAGCATCCATGGATAGTCCCCAAGCCTCACGAGCCATCTTAGCCTCTCTCTCTATCATTACTGCTAAACGACGATGAACAGGCCTATCCCTATACAACAAGTTGACTCGGGCTCTTAGTAGAGACCGGTCATCTTGAGCATCCTCCATAATACCATACATGCTGGTAGTCTCCTCCTCAACAATGGTAGCAAGATCGGTAACCCTCTGATTGACCCCCTCTACGGTGGTCGGTGCAATCTCATCGATGGCTCCTACCGGATCATCCCATGTATCCGTAATGTCATAGTCTAACTCCCTAGACGTCGAACATCTAGGAGGGACATCTACCATATTGACAAATCCATAAAGGTCCTCCCTCGCTATGGTAGGTCTATCCTGCCTAGCAGCACCGGTTGCTAAACTCTCCCCGATCTCACAACCAGGGGTGGGAGAAGCAAAACGTACCCTCTTCCGAAGAGGTAAACAACTCTCGGGAATCTCAATATGAGTAGGGCTATTGGGTGTTGGTGATGGTATCTGTGGTAATGGAGATGATAGTGGAGTAAGTGGTGATGGTGGTGGGGTGGTTAAGGCAAGAAGTCTCTCGACCTCTTCCCTAGGAGGAAGTGATATGGATGGCTCATCCCGGATAGATATCCTGGCGGTCATACGGTGTACAGGTGGGACAAAGTCGGCCGGAGCTGGGTGCTCCTCCTCCTCCTCATCATCATCATCATCCCTGTCAGCAGGGTAGTCAGCTGGATCCTCCTCGGGATCCTCCTCTGGATCAGACTCGGGAATGTATCCTGGTGACTCAGCAGTAGGTGAGGCAGCAGCATGCAATGGCTGTTCCTCAGCTAGAAGGACATCATCCTCGGGTGGCATATACTCCGGGTACACCGGCTCCGGTACATAAGGTAAATAAACAGGTGAGGGTGGTGCCTGCTCTGGCTCCTCCGGGCCAGGTACGTAGTCCGGTGATGGTGGTCCCTCGGGGCCAGGTATGTAATCAGGCGATGGTGGAACCTCAGGGCCAGGTATGTAGTCAGGCGATGGTGGAACCCCATAAGCAGCCATTATGTAAGCATATGGGTCCTCTGGCATAATAGGTGGTCCATCGACTCCTGGTGAACCGATGTCTGAATCGTCCTCGGATACTGATGTGTATGTAACTGTAGAATGCTCAGAATCTGACATGATAGTATCTGAAATCAAAAATTAGCTTATATAAGTATATTAATATAAGACTATCATCCTTATATACGTAATATATTATAAACACGTATATCAATTATGCATGTATATAGCCTAACCGACTAATGCAATAATTTGTATATGAATACCCCGTAAAAACCCTTTTGTATGTATGCAATGTTTGAAAATGGTTATAGTCCAGCAAAAACATTTTGACCTGGTTCTCTATAACCTTGGCTCTTGATACCAATCTGTAACACCCCCAAAATGGGTCGCAGCGGAATAAGGATCCGGGGCATGTTACTTCAAGATCAACAGCACAAGATATATATAAGAACGACACAAAAGTCGTTTAGATTGATACATTGGATTTAAATAAAAGTCATATTACAAAAGCTTATAGCTTTACTTGTTCTTTATTTAATATTTACAAAAGACGACATAGATTTCCCCAAAACATGATGCACCTAAGTCTTTAACAGTGCAATCCAAAACACAATCCAATGCATCCTTGGCATCTCGTGCCTAATGACCTCCTGAAAACATTGCTTAAAACGTCAACAAAATTGTTGGTGAAATTCATAGGTTTATGTATTTAAATTATGCAGGACCGCAAGATTTTCCCGTGATGTTACAACAGATGCCAACAATCACAAAACCAGATTATTGTTGCACTAAGCTCATGACACCGAAGCTCAACCTATATTTGCTATTTTAGCAGTTATTTAATTTGAGATACAATATATAAATATTGCCTACATTGCCCGTGATGATGTTTAACCCGTAACATCCAGTATCCGACATTGTAGCATTAAATTCACCCTTAGAACAACCGATCCGGAGGTATGGTAAAGTGAAAGAGAAATTGAGCCATATTATTAGAGAGAAAAGAGAAAAGATATGGGAAGTTGTGTGTGTGGTAGAGAGAATACACACACACATCACCTTTCAAAAGTGAACTTCACCCCTCCATGGAAGTATGGAGGGGGTATTTATAGTCCCGGGATTTACTAGCTAAACTAACCCGACAGGACTATAAATGATAAATGTAATTCCAGATAAGTCACCATATTTTAGGGCTAACAGACATGATATACGTTCGTTTCCAGTGATAGCTAGTCACCTGAACGGGGAGGTCAATCCCAAATAGATCTATCTATAATCATTCGCGCTCACATTCCTGTAATTGACAGTTCATGATTCATGGGCATAGTGGGTTATCGCTACTTAGGCAACACGGAATCATGATAAAATGTACACTTGCATCCAATTTGTAAAGCATGCATATGTTTCTCACCCCAAAAACTTGTAATTTAATAATTGTAAAACATGGGGCTATGAACTCACCTTGAGTGAGTAAAGTGATAATAAAATATCCCAAATGAAAACGCGTCACGCTAACGCCCGAATGCAACCTAGTTAATATAGGTCGAATCAGTATTCAAGTACGTTGTCTAACAACTACCATATATAATCCTATATAGTTATCATCCTCACTACGTTCTTGCTATCATAATTAAGAGGTCATGACATGACGTACGAGGAGTTAGGACACTTTAAATCGTAAATCCAACAACTCGTCAATACGCTATCCGAAGAAGCCTCATTATGAAATATCCCTAGATAAAGTAAAGCATTGGCTATAACTAATTAACATATATATTCTATATAGCTATATCACCATCTAATCGTTTACGTGAAATCGTAATTAAGTAAAAGCGTTTAAAATTACCCTTTACAAAAATGACATAACTTTGTCGTTTTAAGTCTGTTTCTCGCGTTTCTTACGCCCACGCTTTTCGTAATTAAGACGAGTATCATAAAATTCAACATTTTTGTTTTGAGATTCTGTGATGAATAGTGTTTTTACTGTTCATAACAGCTATATAATCGTTTTTATACTTTTAATTAACGTAAAACCTGTTTTTGTCGTATCTTATTCGTTATAGCTCCGTTTTTAGCGATTCTTTCGAACACGTTCTCGTAATTGAAAGTTTTATCATATTATTAGTGTTTACAAAGTATATAGTTACTGCCAGAATTACTAACTTTTATAAAATTTATTTTTATAAAGTATTTATCGTCGTAAACTCGGTAAACTAGCGTATCCTTCTTCGTTATAAATCGGATTTTCGTGTTCTTATCATTTTGTGAATCCTCATGAGATTAATATCTTTTATAAAACATAATATGGGTTGCTCCTAAAATCGAACCAAAACAGAAGGTTTGAGGTTTGTGATTTAGACATGTTTTAAGCTTGATTTTTGTTACCCATTAAGCTTCAACACCTTATTACAACTACTTCACAATATTTCTATCTTATATTTATACATATATAAAGTCCCATTAATCTACTTTACTTAAGATGTGTCAAGAATAACAATTTAACTAATCAATTTTCATTTGTAACTCATAAGTTAACTTTTAGAAACCCTAATTTGCTCATAAACATGTTTATACTTAAACAACATGTTAAAACACTTATGCATCCCTTTTAACATCATATTAGCATCCATGTGACATGTAAATAAGTTCATAAAATATTAACGATGTAAATAGTTCATTTACATATTCAAAAGTACCTTAGATGGTGATTTAAACTAAGTAAAGCATACGAACACATAAAATCATAAATATGAATAATTAAGCTTTTGATATAACCTTGTGTGGATGAGTAGAGATAATAATAATCAATCACACCCCTTGTGACTAAACCTCTCGCTTGAAAATAATTAGGATGAAACCCTAATTTTTCCAAGTAACCTTTTTTTATTCCTTCATGCTTCCTTGCTTCAAATGGAATCAACTCTTGAAAACACCTAGAAGGTCCTCAGAATGATGTGTATATGCTTGTATAATGATATAAAATCAAGCAATGGATTGCCCAAATAATAAATTTTGAGCCGTGGGTTAAGAACAAAGTGAAATGGTGATAGTTATAATTTTTCTAGTATGAAATGAAGTACTATGAACTCCTTATTCACACACATGCATGTGTCTACTACTTACCACTTTGGGGATTCAAGAAATAATTTTTGATGTCTAGTTGATTTATGCAAGGTGGCAAAGGATAAGAAGACTTGGAAAGAAAGTTGAAGCTTATCTTGGATAAGAAAGCTAGTCATGAGTTCAAGTTGATATAAGATGCATGTAGAATAAATATTGTGATGGTGTCCTTGGTCCTATCTTGCATTCCTATCATTATACCCAAATTTTGCATGTGTATATGTTTAGGATATGTTTTTGTCTTTTATATAATGTATACTTGCATTATATGAGTATAATTGTAATTATAATCCAATTGTAAGTCTTGACCTTTTACCTTGGTCAAAGGTGAATAGTTGGAATTTACCTAAGTAGTATTATTATTATATATTTTATTGGTATACAAAACTACGAATCAGGTACAAATTTTGGGTATTTGATAAAGCGTAGATAAGTTAACGTATTTCCGGGAAGGCCTAAACGTACTTTATCGTGAAACGTAACCACTTAACGTAACCAATAAAAATAAAATGTGCAATATTAATAATTATCCTCTAAATAATCATATAACACTTTCTTGATGTAAACATTTAATCGTTTAATGCCCGCTTACATTGAATGATCATTTTTAGTTTACGCGATTTCACTTAACGGTTATGATTTAAAGCAAACGCGTAAAACCCTAAAAATAAATAGTGGATTACATAATGTCGTACAATGACCTAAAACACGAGGTGTTATAAGTAGAACCAGCAGGAGAAAGGTATTAAAAAAATTTGGGCTTTAAGTACGAGAATGGAAAAAAACTTTATCAGATCATCGATACGCTGTATTAAATAAAAGTGGATACGCCGTATTAATCAGTTGAATGAATACGTTGTATTGGATAGAAAGTTAGATACGCCGTATCCGATGGAAGTGGATACGCCGTATTCAGCTATACACCAGAACAGTGTTTTAGCAAAATAATAAAATGCGCAGACAATTAAGCAAACAAATATATACAAGCAAACAATTAAAGACAAATATACAAATATTACAAAATATACAAGAATATACACTAATCTAAATTACA
>BQNB010097131.1:0-25460 GCA_026074375.1 Tanacetum coccineum | reverse complement strand
ATATAAAACTATTATTTTATGAAACGAGCAATAAATCTGAATAAAATATTACCTTCAGAAAATACGAGTTCTCACATAACATTCATCATGGATTCAACAAAGATTATATTCAAAAGATTAATAAGATTCATACCAATTCCATGATCAAAGTATGGTGATTTCACAAGAATTTCCCAAGAACACTTTATTATATTCAAAGCAAAAACTGGAAACTATAAACAATTCTGTCACAATCGCTTATAGATTCAAAATAACACTACAATTATGCCTCTTCGATGGATCAAAACCTAAGAACAATGATGAACTTCAACCAAGACTATCCAACTTCTTCAAGAACTTTGATTCTAATGGTGGTAATGATTTGTGTTATCAAGGTGGTTTGGATTAAAGGTTCTTAGGCCTTTATCACCAAAAACACCCCTTCTAAGGGTTCCAAATGAAATGGGAAGTTTTTATGTGAGTTGTGTGAGATATGAGAGGCAAAGGGGGCTTATATAGGCTGTTTCGGGGGCCATGTGCGGCGCACTTAGGAAAAAGTGTGGCGGACTTTGGGTGTTAATGCGATAGCATTTAATGGATTTATTTAAGTCTGACTGGAAGTGCGACGCACTTACAAATAAGTGCGGCGGTTTTGAGGAGTTAATGTTGGTGCATTTATTAGACTTTAATTCTTTAGACTTTGGGAAAAAATGCAGCGCACTTACAAATAAGTGCGGCGGTCTTTGGTTTCAAAGGAAAGTGCGGCGCACAATGTTATAAGTGCGGCGCACATCTTGAACTTTAGATAGAAATCTTTTCTTTTCTTTGTATTTGCCTCCCGAAGTGTATAAATTCTTGAGCTTGGGTCGGTAGTGTCTTCAAGTGAACCTATAATCAATTTAAGTTATTTAAGTATCAAAAGTTCATGAGAAATGATAAAATTGTTAGATATTAGAAAATCTATGTAAAAGACTCAGTCACCCCGTGTAATGTCTAGCATAGGTTAGCTCGTAGCCTTAATATTAATCGTGTAATTACCGTATGACTTATGGTGTTGGGCCGGGTCTTTACCCACATGTTAGCCCACTCCATAGCCCACTTAGGGACACAAAACACTTGTATTTATACCCCCTTTCCAGCCATGGGAAGGGGTTGGTTGTTCATTTTATCAAACACACACATAAGGTGTTTTTCTCTCACTAGAACTCCTCCACTGTCTCTCTCTATAATCGGCCAACCCATCATCTTATACTTGTGTTATGATATCCAATATACTACAATTGGTATCAGAGCCCATGGGATGATTAGCTAGATTGTGTGTGCGTTTTCTTGGTTAGATTAGATCAAAAGTTTGGTTTTTGAAGGTTTATGGTCTCATTCTTGACACTCTTTGATTCTCACATTTGTGGTGTTAAAGTTGGTGTTTTTATAGTTGTTATAGCCTTCTAGGATCAAGTTGTGCAAAAGAAACCAAGCAAAAACATTCAAAATGGTGATTTTTAGGTGTTTTTATTTGAAAAAATCGTATTTTTCATCACTGCGTTTTGTCTCTTTGGCAAAATTCTTCATTGCATTTTGTCTCCTGCGTTTTGTCAGAGAAAGGACATTGCGTTTTGTCATTTTGTGAAGGACAAAAGTACTGCGTTTTGTCTTATTAGGGATCTGTTTGCGTTTTGACTACTATACTCTCTGCGTTTTGTCTCTTTCTTTTGAGTCACTGAAGCGTTTTGGTCTCAAGGATCTGCGTTTTGTCAATAAAAGCGTTTTGTCTCAAGTTCACTGCGTTTTGTCTGACTTCACTGCGTTTTGTGTCCTGCGGTTTGTCTATAACAGGTTGAGATTTGTCTCTGTGTTTTGCCTAATTGAAGACCCATATTGCGTTTTGCCTAGGAGAGACTCTGTCCATTTCATTTCCTCATTGCTTTTTGTCTCCAACAAATTGAGATTTATCTAAGGCTCTTCACTGAGATTTATCTACTGCGTTTTGCCTAAGTTTTATTATCTTCATTACGTGAACTCATTTCAACCAAACCAAATCATAATTAAACAACATATAACCTAAGCTAACAAACAATCATCACTTTTAACATACAATCACTAATCATTGTTCGATCAACTTAATCATTTCACAATCAATTAAGATGGCTAATCTATCGGAAGACATTCAATGTGCCAGTTCAGATACCCGACCACCTATGCTTGATAGGACTGACTTTGCATCTTGGCAACAATGAATTCGACTGTGTTGTTGGGGTAAAGAGAATGGGGTGAACATCTTGAAGTCAATTGATGAAGGACCTTTTTAGATGGGAACATTTCAGGAAACTCTTGCAGAAGGAAATGAGGGTGCCTTACATCTAGGTCTAGAACGACTTCGAGTCTATTCTGACCTATCACCTAAGGAAAGGTACAATGCTGACATTCGGGCAACAAACATCCTACTTGAAGGGTTGCCAAAAGATATCTACTCTATTATCAATCATTACACTAATGCAAAGGACATATGGGACAATGTGAAGATGCTCCTGGAAGGTTCGGAATTAACAAAAGAAGACCGTGAATCACAACTGTATGATGACTTTGAACACTTTCGTTAGCACAAAGGAGAGACTATTCATGATTACTATGTCCGGTGTGCCAAACTTATCAACGACATGCGTAACATCAAGATGACCATGTCTAAATTGCAGTTGAATTCTAAGTTTGTTAATAACATGTTACCAGAATGGGGGTAGATTTGTAACAGCAGTGAAACTCAACAGAGGCTTGAGGGACTCCAACTATGATCAACTGTATGCTTATCTAAAGCAGCACGAGGCACATGCTAATGAGAACAAAATGTTGTTGGACCGATTTACTGAACACACAGTTGATCCTCTCACCTTGATATCCAATGTTTCACCTCAGCAGTACAATTCACAATCATCTTCAAATCCATCATCCACATATGTTCCACCACACTTTGCTAACAACTCTCAACTTTATTCGGGACTCTCTCCAATGGACAACTTAATTGAGAATTTAACCAACACACTTGCCCTTCTCACCCAATCATACAAAACATACCTTCCTCAAACAAACAATCAACTCAGAACTTCATCAAATCCTAGGAACCAAGCCACAGTTTAAGACGGTAGGGTTGTGGTTTAGAATGTTCAGGGTCGATAGAATAGAGGACAGGGTAACAATGCACGGGGTGCAGGTACGTCTAGTTATGGGGGAGCTCTGAACATAGTCGAAAAATGCTAATCCAGGTCAAGTAAGGCAGGTTAATTGCTACAACTACAACGGTATAGGGCACATAGCAAGGAACTGCACTCAACCCAAGCGACCACATAACTCCGAATACTTCAAAGATAAGATGTTACTGATGCAAGCTCAGGAGAATGGAGTGGCATTGGAGACAATTACATTTCATCAAGTAACATGACTTACACTATTGATGAAGATGTGGATGAGCAACCTGTTCAGGATTTAGCACTCAATGTGGATAATGTGTTTTCAATCGATGACTGTAAATGCTTTTTGATTCTGATGTTTGATGAGGCTTCCCATGTCAACAACTATGTTCATGGCTAATCTATCATCTGCAGATCCTGTTTATGATAAAGCCGGTCCGTCGTATGATTTGGACATTCTATCTGAGGTACACGACCATGATCAATATCAGGATGCTGTTTGTGAACATCATGAAGAACACGAGATGCATGACGATGTACAACCAAACTACGTTGTTGACTCGCATGCCGATTATACGAGTGATAGTAATATGATTCCGTAT
Source organism: Tanacetum coccineum (assembly GCA_026074375.1). Lineage (NCBI taxonomy): Eukaryota > Viridiplantae > Streptophyta > Magnoliopsida > Asterales > Asteraceae > Tanacetum > Tanacetum coccineum. The sequence goes on along the minus strand of BQNB010097131.1, from coordinate 21,700 downwards.
GATCAGTATGTAAAGGACAACGCAGTGCCAGTTGTACAAAGCAATGTATCTTCTGTTCCAAATGATGCATACATGATGATATATAATGATATGTATGAACCTCATGCCCAATCTGTCTCTAAAACAACACGGAACATAGTAGTTGATAATTCACTAACTGCTGAACTTGCAACATATAAGGAACAAGTTGAACTGTATGAAAGCACGACCGGGTCAGGTTTGAATTAACAGAAAGAGAACAAAAGATTGATAAACAATTAAGAATAGTTATCACTGACCGCAATATTAAGGAAGAAAATTTGAAAAAGGAACTTCATTCTATAAAATTGCAACTTGCTTCTACCATCAACCATAACAAGTCAATGGTAGAAGAAGTTACGTCTTGGAAAAAGGATTTTAAACAGAAAGAAAACAAATACCTTGAAGAATTTTTGGACATGAAAGCTTTAAAAGAAAAGATCGAGGATAAACTATACAAACAAGACTAGTCTCTTCAAACAGTTCACATGTTGTGTAAACCAAAGCCTTATTATGATGAACTGAATAAGGTAGCTATTGGTTACAAGAACCCTTTATGCCTCACCTATGCAAAACAAGTTCTGCCTGCTTTATATAATGGTAATGAAATTATCAAAACCAATCATGTCCCGGCCATAGTGCATAACTCAGAGGATACCTAGAGATAGCTGAAATCACTAGGAAGAAAATAAATGCCAAAAAGAAAGACCTAGAGTGTGTGTAAAAGAAAGTTAAGATCACACCACCTGATTACTCGAAAGAGAATTATTTAGCGAATTTCACACCATAGAAACAATTGACCCCTGAGCATTTATTTTGGTCTCAAGATCTCATCAAGATGAAAGTCGAAGCTCTCAAAACGCAGGCCACAGCCTTAAGGCCAATCAAAGCGTTGACGGTGTATCCTCCAAATACACTTGCAACGCTTGTCCCAAGGGTGCTTCCAACAAAGAGTCAAGTAAAAATTAACATTTTTGCACTAATACAACTCTTTTTGGACTTTGAAAAAACTTATAACAAGAGAATCACACCAACGGGGCTCACTGAAGGGGAAAAGGGTTTTGAACAAACCAAGGCATGTTATCAGCACCGGGTCATACTATTTTTCCAAAACACTAAAGAACATTTTTGAGGGCTATTCAAAAGGCTCTAACTAAGAAATAAAGAAATTAAAGATTTTTTTGAAGAGATGTGAAGCTAAGGTTGACAAAATATGTATAGATATGTGAAACATAATGAGATTGAACGGAAAAACCTTTTTATTTCTAATGATAATTTAATTGCTGACTGCTTGTCCAAAGAAGTGTTTTATGTTGCAACGAATTATGAGCTTAATGTATCTAGTTTTACTGAAATGCATGATGCCCACACTAGTCTAAAGCATCTTGTCTATAACTTGAAGATAGATTTATAATTTACGTTATAAGATTCAAAGATAATCATAATGAGTTATAAAACGATTCCAATCTTGAGGTAAATTCATTTAAATCTGAGTTAAAATATTAAAACCCTAAGAAGTTTTGGAAACAACACATCTCCACCTGCTCGAGATGTTCCTGATTTTGACTCAGTTTTTGTAATCGAAAAGATGAAAGCCTCAATTCAAGTAGAAAAAAAAAAAAAAAAAAAAACATAAAAAAAAAAAAAAAAACAAAAAAAAAAGAAAAAAAAAAAAAAAAAAAAAAAAAAAAAAAAAAAAAAAAAAAAAAAAAAATAAAAAAAAAAAAAAAAAAAAAATAAAAGAAAAGACAACGCCATCAAAAAATTTAGAATGCAAATCTCTCAATTGAAAGAAACCCGTAGTGAAGCAGACCGTACACTTGATTTCAGGACCTTAGACTTTCAGATCACTTAATTAACTGAAAAAATCAATGTTATTCAAGAACAAAGATGACTTTTAGGAAAGAAATGACAAGATTAAGCAGCATTACATAGATTGCATATTCTATTAAGATCACGCGTGCTAAGCATCTAGAATAGATAACTGCCCTATTAACTAAAAATGAGAGTCTAAAGGTCCAAATACAGAATAAGCTGTCATGTGTCAATAAGGATCATGTAAAACCAAAAGTTCTTGCACCAGGAAAGTATGCTATAGATGTTGAACCTATTCCCCCTCGCAATAGGAACAATAGGGAAGTGCATCTAGTTTATCTCAAACACCTTAAGGAAAGTGTAGAAACCCTTCGCGAGATCGTAGAGGAAGCTAAGGTTGAAAGACCATTAGATAGCTCACTTGCATCAGCTTGCCTTTACACCAAACACTCTCAGGAATTGTTAGAATATGTGATTGGCACTTGTCCAAAAGACCTAAATACACGAGATAACAAGCATGCTTCTACCCCTTTACCTAAGAAAAAGCAAGTCACTTTTGAGGAACAATGTGCAATGTCAAAAAGTAACACACACAAACCTGTAGAGCAACTGAACTGTCAGAAGACTAATGTCCTTGTGCCTCCTTCTACAGGAGTAAACAGTTGCACTGATGCTAGCAGATCACAGCCTAGGAGCAATACCAAGAAAAATAGGATCTTGGCCGATCCCACCCCCCCCCCTAAGAGTGTCAACATAAAGAAAGTAGAAGAACACCCTAGGATAATTAAGTCTAGTCTGAAAACCACGAATCGTGTTGATTCTAGTATTAGCTCTAAGCATATTGTAATTAATTCAAATTCTCATTCTGTTTGCCAAACATGTAACAAATGCTTAATTTTTACAAATCATGAATATATTTGGTGTTTACTTATTTGCACTTCAGTGAATGTATCCCCTTGTGTAAAAATGTTGTCGTATGTTTAACAAGATTGGAAAACCTAAGCAAGTTAAGCAAGTATGCAAAACAACAGGCAACATACTTACGACTGTCGGTTATCAATGGATGCCCACAGGAAGAACATTCACTTTAGGAGAACAGTGCCCTTTAATTAGGCTCACTAAACCTAACAAAGTGTTGGCTATTGTTTATGTTAACCCAAGGAAAACCAACCAAAATTGGGGATCCAAATTTCTAAACTCTCCATATTCGTCTGTTTTCAAATGCAGGTCGTACAGATCGTCCTTTGGTATTTGGACTCAGGCTGTTCAAAACATATGACGGGGATCGCTCGCGGCTCAAATTTTTGTAAAAAAGTTCATTGGGACGGTTAGATTCGGGAATGACCACTTTGGTGCTCTCATGTATTATGGAGACTACATTATTGGTGAAAGTGTGATCTCCAGGGTATACTATGTGGAAGGACTGGGACACAATATGTTTTATGTCGGACAATTTTGTGACTCTGATCTAGAAGTTGCCTTCAGGAAGCATTCTTGCTACGTTTGAGATACGGATGGTGTTGAATTAATTAAAGGTTCTCTGGGTTCCTAATTGTACACAAACTTGATAGAAGACATAATGAAGTCCTCTCTGATTTTCTTGTTGTCCAAAGCCTCCAAGAACAAATCATGGTTGTGGCATCAGCATTTAAACCACTTGAACTTCGGTACCATCAATGACCTTGCAAGAAAAGATTTAGTACGAGGCTTACCTAGATTGAAGTTTGAGAAAGATCATCTCTGCTCCGCGTGTCAACTAGGAAAGAGCAAAAAGCATACCCACAAACCCAAAACTGAAAACACCAACTTAGAAGTTCTTAATACCCTTCATATGGATTTATGTGGACCGATGCAAGTTCAAACAATTAATGGGAAGAAATACATCTTAGTCATTATTGATGATTATTCGAGGTTTACTTGGGTTAAGTTTTTGAGATCGAAAGATGAGACCCTAGAGGTTGTCATCAAATTTCTAAAGCAAATACAAGTTGGTCTAAACAAGACTGTTAGAAACATCCGTACCAATAATGGCACAGAATTTGTCAATAAAGATTTGACTGATTATAATGAACGTGTTGGCATTTTTCATCAAAAGACAGTTCCGAGGACTCCACAGCAGAAATGACATTGTGTCACACCCCGCCAAGGCTGAAACGCGAGGCGTAAACAAGAATAGATATCATCACAACACATGGTGTCTATATAGAGAATACTAAAATGCATACAATAAAGTAAAGTATAGACACGAAGTGTCATAACAATACCTATAACTAACCAAAACATAAAAGGCGTCTTTATTGATGAAAAAGAGGTCTCGTCAATAAATGACATGCAAAAACATAATCCAAACAATTCATGCAAACGCATTTATTCAAACAGAAAGCATAAATAACTCCAAGCATCCTACGGTCTCTTCTAGCCACTTCGCTCTATCTTAACACCATTAAGCTCACCATGAAAATGATGCTTAAAAATGTCAACACAACGGTTGGTGAGAGTCATAGGTTTAAGACTCACATTATAAACCTTTCAAACCACTAACTGCGATTATCAAAACAATATAGAACAATTATGCCTCATATGAACTTATGCTAACATGCAATCCACATACTAGGTAGGAACGTTACCCCCGATCCATTTCAACAACTAGGTAGGAACGTTACCCCCGATCCCATTTCAACAACTGGGTAGGAACGTTACCCCCGATCCCATATGTCACTTACGCACCTAAAAGTCTACCAGCTGGAGCTTATACTTAGGCCTGGACCCGCGCTCTCTCTATCGCTCGAATATACTGGCGTACCCCTCCGATCCCAATTCACTATTATTGAGTAGGCGTACTCCCCGATCCCAAATCAATAACACTTGACATGTCAATATAGAACATGCAAGTAAACCACATTCAACATGCAACAATAAGTCATATAGCAATCACATAATGTCCACATGAAAGCAAAACACATAATCACAGCAATTCAAAATATTTAGCATCATTTCCATCCCAATGTAAAACATATTAAAAGTGGGACTATGAAACTCACCTTTGCTTAGCTATCAAAACTTCCAACAAGGCTTCACAATTAACTAGCACAAATCTAAGTAACAAAATACCTCGTGTTACACGCTACTAAGCCGAAAGATTAATGTATATGTAACATTCATATTATGGATGTATATGATGTTTTATTAACCCCATGGGTCACCTTGACACCATACCCACCTAACCACTTCATTAACATGTTACTAGTTTTAATCACAATTCTACCAAAACTGCAGAATTTTGACGTGACTTATCGCATTCAAAACCCTGACTTAATGACCTCCATAATTCAAACCAAAAATCACCTATGTTCATTAATGAGTATATTAACTACCTGTGAACTTCACAAAAGCCAATTATATACACAAAGTAAAACTCCCCCCCTTAAGGGAAAATCCAAAAAACTCAAACAGTCCCCAATTTAGGTCTGGATTGCGTACTAAGAAGTTTAGCTTAAACATCATACTTAGGTCTTCAAATAAATTAATTTCCTTTGGGATATTAATAGAGACATAATACTTAACTACTTTAGAAGGGTTAAGTCCAATTCATAATTTAAATAGGGTTTTTACTTCTCACAACTTAACCTAAATCTGACCTAAAAACTCAGCATTGACAACGAATCTTGTTTGAATTATTTAAATACCTTCCACTTACTTTTAATTCATGAAACCTAAGGGGTTTGAAAGTAGAGCTCTCTGAAGATAATTTTAGGCTTTAAATCATTTAAAAGGTTTCCGTAAATCAAGTTATGACCTCGCAAGATGAACCCTTCTAAACTGCAACAATTTAACTCCGAATTACTAACCCCTAAATACCCTAATAACACATGATTTAACTTCAATTAACAATATAAAAACGATTTTAAAAGATAAAAACCCTAAATTTATAAATCTTACATGAACCCTAATCCATCATATTAATTATTACATGTGTTATTAATTTTAATATAACAAGAATTGATAAATTAACTAGAATTGATCAAAGATTAGAAATTTTACCGTGATAACAGAATCCCTAAATTTTTTTCTCTTCTTTTCTCCTCTTGAAACCGATCGAACTAATGGGGAGAGGGTTTTTGGGGATTTAATTTGTATTTATAGGCTACTAGAGAAGTTTTAGATAATTCCTAATTGGAATTTGTTTCCAACTAAAACTCCTTTTCTTTTTTTTTCCTTTTATTTTCTAAAATTCGTTTTTACTATTCATGGGTAAAAAAAATATTTTTTTTCTTTTCTTTTATAAATTAATTAATTATCTTTATACCTTAAGTTTTATAAAAACCTAAGCTAATTTGTTAAACCATTTTACTTGAAAACTACTTTCTAAAAATAACTTTTCATTTCCAAATTTACTTTCTAAAAATAGAAAGTCTTCCAAAAACTCTCATATTTTAACAAACTTATTTCTTTCACAAATGACACACTTTCTCATTTTAATCCATCACCTAAATATCCACATATTAACCAAAACAATTCTCTCAAAATACCCAATCAATTCCATCATCACTATAAGTGACCTAAAATTAAATTTCTCATCAAATAGACTCATTTCCCTTAACTTAACCACTAAAAACCCCCCCTTAAAAACGGTATGGGGGGGGGGGGGGGGGGGGGGGGGTTTTTTTAAATTAACTAACACAAAAATACGTATACGTATAATAACTTACACAATTAACGTAAACCGCTCGATCACCAAATCATTTCCTGTCACCAAAAAATGAATGAAAATAAACTTCACAAAATTTCAACACAAATCCAATCCTTGAGACGATCACGCTAATAGATTGATTATCCAATCTCACATATCCCACACAAATACATATAATCTCACATAAACACATAAAATCACATAAACCATACATTGCAATAGATACATTTAGGTCAACACTACGGTTTGACCAACCTGCTCAAGTCATGGTTGTCACAGTATCCCCACCTTGAGAAAATCTCGTCCCGAGATTACTCACTCGAGGCAATTAGCACATCGACAACAAACGTGAGGACACTTAGACCTCATTTGATCCTTGCGTTCCCAAGTAAGCTCAGGACCACGCTTCGAATCCCAACGAACTTTCACTAATACCATCATACTACGCTTTTACTTATGACATCTCGGTCCACAACATCAACGGTTTCTTGACAAAACAAAGAGTCTTGTCAACCTTAATCTCGACTAACTTCCACAATCCGAATCCAACTGCTAATGACTTTGCTTACCCCCACAAGGGTGCAATTAGCAACACAACAACCTCAAACGAAAAGAAGCACCCTACTACATGAACCTCACTTACGCATCAAGAAAACTCATCAAAACTCTTAAGTTGTTGTAACAACGACATTTACAACCCTACCTCGGCAACTCATCAAACAGAACTGTCTTGAACTCAAGTTATAAGTTGTTACAAACTCAACCGTTTTTGAAGAATTGCTCGACTTCGAGTGATTCCATAAATAAAATAACCAAAACACACAAAACGATTTTAAGGGAATACAAGGTCTACCAAGAACATTACGTACCATCTTTTACTAATACTCTCACGATATCTTGCTTAAGACAAATGTATATACTAGCTCATAAGACAGAAATTCTCAACCGAATTATAGTCCAATCCCTCAAGGACTCACAAGATATGTCCTACCGGATAACCCTGTTTTCTACTTGTATTTCTTTCCAACGTACTACACCTCTCAAGTGAGACCTACCACCCTCCCATAGACCTATTCAACAATAATTTAAAAGTTTCCCATTACTACAATCTAACTTTTTCAACAAGAGTTGGCTGCCTCAACCTTTCTCGTATTACCACTATCTTGTTGGTTGTTTCTTGCACCAAATTCGATCCATTCAACTCACTCTCTCCAGTTACGGCCCATAAAACAGTAACCTACATTCCTTTCCATACCATGGTTTAAATAAAGCACATCCATACTCGAATGATAATCCCCACCTTAGGAAAAAAACTCATCTCACAAAAGTGAGTATTCCAAGTACCTCTAAAATCTACCATACACGTCCTAAGCATAGCTAGAAATGGGGTGACTTAGTCAGTCCATTGACTACACCCAAATCGCATCGTATCCACCACTCACACTTGGTAACTTGACAACGATATCCTTAGTTATCCTTTCCCACTTCCACTCGGGTAACACAGGTTGTAGCAACAATCTTGAAGACCCTTGATACTCAACTTCCACTTACGAATAAGCTAAATACTTACTACCGCAGCTAGCTATATCCTTCTTCATACTCGACCATCGATTAGTTAACCTAAAACCACACAACATCGTATCCGCTCCAGGATGGATAGAATACTTTGCGTATACCCTCTTCAATACCAAGGTCCCTTACATTCTCTCAAATGGAGGACCGAACTTGTCTACCAATATGAACACTCTCTAACTCCTTTTCACACTTGTTGGTCCAAGCCACACAACATCTTAATGTTGACCTTCTTGCTTGGACATTTTATCTTATGCCACCAACATCCTTTTCTCAAACCTAGATTGGATCATCGTACATCTATCCGAACTTCATTCTTGGCTTCACTCCTTCTTCCTACTCTACGGTACAACATCTATATTTTCCTTTCCCAGATGGTACTTGGCCTCGAAATCAAACTCACTAAATAACATTCATCCATCATCTTTGCCTCATGTTCAATCCTTCCGATTGAAAGTATGTTGGAGACATTCATGATCCATATACGATACTCTCATGTCTCGTTCACTTAAATGCCTCTAGCATTATAAGGCAAAACCTACCACGTTAGCCATGCAATCCTTCATAAGAACCTTCAGTTGTCGCGACGTACAAGCAATCACCTTCTCCCTTTTCCAAGCATGCTTCCAAATCCTTGCTTCGCGCGTCATAATATACTACGAAATCGTCTGCTCCTTCCGGCAATGCCAAGATCGGCTCATTACCCATTTGATTCCTTCCACATCTAGATAGCTTCCTCTTTGCTCCGCTTCCACGTTGTTGGAAAACTTCACGTACATCTTCTCTTCCTTCACTAACTCCATGATCATCTTTACGTGCGTATCGTACTCCTCCTTAGACTTCGAGTCGGTTTAAATATCGTCTGTATATATACGTTAACTAGCTTGTCTATATACGGCCATGCACACCCGGCTCATTAACTCCATGAAAACCGCTGGTGCATTGGTTAACCCAAAAGGCATAGCCGTAAACTTTAACGTGTCCATTACGCATCCTAAAAATAGTCTTAGCTACGTCATCCTTGTACACCCTCCTTTGGTGACATCACATACGAATTTATACAATTCCTTGTAATGCTGCTTAATCTTTCTATTTTCTGCCCTAAAAAGCTCATTTTGTTCTTAAAGAACATTGATTTTTCAGTTAATTGAGTGATCTAAAAGTCTAAGGTCCCGAAATCACGTGTACGATCTGCTTTATTCAATTGAGAGATCTGCATTCTCAATTTTTTGATGGCGTTGTCTTTTCCTTAAATTGAGGCTTTTATCTTGTCGATTACAAAAATTGAGTCAAAATTAGGAACATCTCGAGTGGGTGGAGATGTGTTGTTTCTAAAACTTTCTTTAAGATTTTGATATTTTAACTGCAGATTTAAGTGATTTACCTCAAGATTGGAAAACTGTTTTAATAATTCATCATGATTATCCTTTTGAATCTTATCATGTAAATCAGAAAGCTCAACTTCAAGTTCTAGACAACGTGCTTTAAGACTGGTGTGGGCATCATGCATTTCAGTAAAACTAGATACATTAAGCTCAGAATTCATTTCAACATGAAACACATCTTTGGACAAGCAGTCAGCAATTAAACTATCATTAGCAATAGGAAGGGTTTTCCGTTCAATCTCATCATGTTTCCTATCTACACCATTTTAGTCAACCTCAGCTTCCAACTCTTCAAAAATATCTTTTATTTCTTTAATTTATTTAGTTAGAGCCTTTTGAATGCCCTAAAAATGTTCTTTAAGTGTTTTGAAAAATAGAATGACCTTGGTGAGATAACATGCCTTGCTTTGTTCAAAAACCCTTTCCCCTTCAGTGAGCCCCGTGGGTGTGATTCTCTTGTTACAAGTTTTTTCAAAGTCCGAAAAGAGTTGTATTAGTGCAAAAATGTTAATTTTTACTTGACTCTATGTTGGAAGCACCCTTGGGAGAAGCGTTACAGGTGTATTTGGAGGATACATCGTCAACGCTTTGATTGGCCTTGAGGCTGTGGCCTGTGTTTTGAGAACTTCGGATTTCATTTTGATGAGATCTTGAGACCAAAATATTTGCTCAGGGGTCAATTGTTTCTGTGGTGTAAAAGTCGCTAAATAGTTCTCTTTTGAGTAATCAGGTGGTGTGATCTTAACTTTCTTTTGCACACACTCTGGGTTGTTCATTTTATCAAAAACACACTTAAGGTGTAGTTTCTCTCACTAGAACTCACTTTCCCTCTCTACAAATCTACCACCAACCATAACAAGTCAATGGTAGAAGAAGTTACGTCTTTGAAAAAGGATTTTAAACAGAAAGAAAACAAATACCTTGAAGAATTTTTGGACATGAAAGCTTTAAAAGAAAAGGTCGAGAATAAATTTTACAAACAAGACCAGTCTCTTCAAGCAGTTCACATGTTGTGTAAACCAAAGCCCTATTATGATGAACTGAATAAGGTAGCTATTAGTTACAAGAACCCTTTATGCCTCACCCGTGCAAAGCAAGTTCAGCATGCTTTATATAAAGGTCATGAAATTATCAAAACCAATCATTTCCCGGCCATAGTGCACAATTCAGAGGATACCCTAGAGATAGCTGAAATCACTAGGAAGAAAATGAATAACAAAATAAAAGACCCAGAGTGTGTGCAAAAGAAAGTTAAGATCACACCACCTGATTACTCGAAAGAGAATTATTTAGCGACTTTCGCACCACAGAAACAATTGACCCCTGAGCAAATATTTTGGTATCAAGATCTCATCAAGATGACAGCCGAAGCTATCAAAACGCAGGCCACAGCCTAAGGCCAATCAAAGCGTTGATGGTGTATCCTCTAAATACACCTACAACGCTTGTCCCAAGGGTGCTTCCAACTAAGAGTCAAGTAAAAATTAACATTTTTGCACTAATACAACTCTTTTTGGACTTTGAAAAAACCTGTAACAAGAGAATTACACCAACGGGGCTCACTGAAGGGGAAAGGGGTTTTGAACAAACCAAGGCATGTTATCTCACTGAGGGCATTCCTTTTTTCAAAACACTTAAAGAACATTTTGAGGGCATTCAAAAGGCTCTAACTAAAGAAATTAAAGAAATGAAAGATATTTTTGAAGAGTTGGAAGCTGAGGTTGACCAAAACGGTGTAGATAGGAAACATGATGAGATTGAACGGAAAAACTTTCTTATTGCGAATGATAATATAATTGCTGACTGCTTGTCCAAAGAAGTGTTTTATGTTACAACAAATTCTGAGCTTAATGTATCAAGTTTTAATGAAATGCATGATGCCCACACTAATCTTAAAGCACATTGTCTGGAACTTGAAGTTGAGCTTTCTAATTTACGTTTTAAGATTCAAAAGGATAATCATGATGAGTTGATAAAACGGTTTTCCAATCTTGAGGTAAATCATTTAAATCTGCAGTTAAAATATCAAATCTTAAAGAAAGTTTTAGAAACGACACATCTCCACCCACTCGAGATGTTCCTGATTTTGACTCAGTTTTTGTAATCGAAAAGATAAAAGCCTCAATTCAAGGAAAAAACAACGCCATCAAAAAATTGAGAATGCAAATCTCTCAATTGAATGAAACCTGTAGTGAAGCAGACCGTACACTTGATTTCTGGACCTTAGACTTTCAGATCACTTAATTAACTGAAAAAATCAATGTTCTTCAAGAACAAAATGAGTTTTTTAGGGCATAAAATGGATAGATTAAGCAGCATTACAAGGAATTGTATGATTCTATCAAGACCACGCGTGCTAAGCATCTAGAACAGACAACTGCCCTATTAACTAAAAATGAGAGTCTAAAGGTCCAAATACAGAATAAGCTGTCATGTGTCAATAAGGATCAAGTAAAACCGATAGTTCTTGCACCGGGAAAGTATGTTATAGATGCTGAACCTATTCTCCCTCGTAATAGGAATAATAGGGAAGTGCATCTAGTTTATCTCAAACACCTTAAAGAAAGTGTAAAACCCTTCGCGAGATCGTAGAGGAAGCTAAGGCTGAAAGACCATTAGATAGATGACTTGCATCAGCATGCCGTTACACCAAACACTCTCAGGAATTGTTAGAATATGTGATTGACACTTGTCCAAAAGCCCTAAATACACGAGATAACAAGCATGCTTCTACCTCTTTACCTAAGGAAAAGCAAGTCACTTTTGAGGAACAATGTACAATGTTAAAAAGTAACACCCACAAACCTGTAAAGCAACTAAACTGTCAGAAGACTAATGTGCATGTGCCTCCTTTTACATGAGTAAACAGTTGCACTGATGCTAGCGGATCACAGCCTAGGAGCAATACCAAGAAAAATAGGATCTTTCCGGCTAAGAGTGTCAACATGAAGAAAGTAAAAGAACACCCTAGGACAATTAAGTCTAGTCTGAAAACCATGAATCGTGCTGATTCTAGTATTAGCTCCAAGCGTACTGTAATTAATTCAAATTCTCATTCTGTTTGCCAAACATGTAACAAATGCTTAATTTCTGCAAATCATGATATGTGTGTGGTTACTTATTTGCACTCTGTGAATGCATCCCCCTCTTTTAAAAATGTTGTGCGTAAAGTTAAGCAAGTTTGGAAACCTAAGCAAGTCAAGCAAGTATAGAAACCAACAAGCAACATACTTACCACTGTAGGTTATCAATAGATGCCCATAGAAAGAACATTCACGTTAGGAGAATAGTGCCCTTTAACTAGGCTCACTAAACATAACAAAGTGTTAGCGATTGCTTATGCTAACCCGAGGGAACCCAACCACAATTGGGGATCCAACTTTCCAAACCCTCCATCTTCGTCTGTTTTCAAATGCAGGTCATACAGATTGTCCTTTGGTATTTGGACTCAGGCTGTTCAAAACATATGACAGGGGATCACTCGCGGCTTAAGAATTTCAAGAAAAAGTTCATCGGGACGGTCAGATTCCGGAATGACCACTTTGGTGCTATCATGGGTTATGGAGACTACGTTATTGGTGAAAGTGTGATCTCCAGGGTATACTATGTGGAAGGACTGAGACACAATCTGTTTTCTGTCGGTCAATTTTGTGACTCGGATCTAGAAGTTGCCTTCAGGAAGCATTCTTGCTACGTTCGAGATACAGATGGTGTTGAGTTAATTAAAGGTTCTCGTGGTTCTAATTTGTACACTATCTTGATTGAAGACATGTTGAAGTCCTCTCCAATTTGCTTGTTGTCCAAAGCCTCCAAGAACAAATCATGGTTGTGGCATCGGCGTTTAAACCACTTGAACTTCAGTACCATCAATGACCTTACAAGAAAAGATTTAGTTCGAGGCTTACCTAGATTGAAGTTTGAGAAAGATCATCTTTGCTCCGCATGTCAACTAGGAAAGAGTAAAAATCATACCCACAAACCCAAAATTAAAAACACCAACTTGGAAGTTCTTAATACCCTTCATATGGATCTATTTGGACCGATGAGAGTGCAAACGATTAATGGGAAGAAATACATCTTAGTCATCGTTTATGATTACTCTCGGTTTACATGGGTTAAGTTTTTTAGATCGAAAGATGAAACCCTTCATCAAATTTCTAAAGCAAATACAAGTCGGTCTCAACAAAACTGTTAGATACATCCGTACCGATAATGGTACAGAATTTGTCAATAAGGATTAGACTGAATATTATGAACATTTTGACATTTTTCACCAAAAGACAGTTCCGAGGACTCCATAGCAAAACGGCATTGTCGAAAGACGGAACCGTACTCTTGTTGTGGCTGCTAGGACAATGTTGATATTTTCTAAGGCCTCGATGTTTCTATGGGCAAAAGCTATTGCTACTGCTTGTTACACCCAAAACCGATCCCTCATTCACACTCGTCATAACAAAACGCCATATGAGCTGGTGCATGATAAGAAGCCTGATCTTACTTTTTTTTTAGTCTTTGGTGCTCTTTGTTACCCTACAAATGACAGTGAGGATCTTGGAATATTACAACCAACAGCTTATATTGGAATTTTCGTTGTGCACCAAGTAGAAAGGGTTATAGAATCTACAACAAAAGAACCTAACGAATCATGGAAACTATTCACGTTCAATTCAATGAGTTGTCTGAGCCGATGGCTCCTGTACAACTCAGTACAGGACTCGCTCCTATGTTTCTGACGCCTGGACAGATAAGTTCACGGCTCGTACCAAATCCGGTTCCTGCAGCACCTTATGTACCCCCCACAAATAAAGAGCTAGAGATTTTATTCCAACCAATGTTTGATGAATACATGGAACCTCCTCGTGTTGAAAGACCGGTCTCTCCTGCTCCAGCAGTTTTAGTACCAGTCACTTCAGCCGGCACACCTTCATATACTACCATTGATCAAGATGCACCTTATCCAAGTCATTCACCGTCATCTTCGGCATTACAATCTCTAAGTTTACATAAAGGCGTTACAGCTGATTCTACTCTCATAGAAGACAATCCCTTTGCTCTTGTTAACAATCATCCCTTCATAAACGTATTTGCTCTGGAACCTAGTTCTAAAGCATCATCATCCGGGGATCTTAGTTCAGCAGAATCTCCTTATGTCTCTCAAACACTTCATCATCTCAGGAAATAGAGCAAGGATCACCCACTGGATAATATTATTAGCAATCCCTCTCGGCCGATATCCACCAGAAAACAACTGGAAACCGATGCCTTATGGTGCTTGTATAACTCTGTACTGTCAAAAGTCGAACCAAAGAACTTCAAATCTGCAATTACTGAGGATTGCTGGTTTCAAGCAATGCAAGATGAGATTCACGAATTTGATCGACTTCAAGTATAGGGATTAGTACCTTAACCAGACTGTGTCATGATCATTGCTCTCAAGTGGATTTCTAAAGTTAAACTTGATGAGTACGATGATGTTCTGAAGAACAAGGCTAGGTTGGTAGATAAGGGATATCAACAAGAGGAGGGTATTGATTTCGAGGAATCATTTGCACCTGTTGCACGTATCAAGGCTTGCAATCCTTCATGCCAATGCAGCCAGGTAAAAACTTGATCATCTATCAAAGGGGATGTCAAGAAAAAAAAAACAAATATCATTCCTTAATGGCGAATTGAAGGAAGAAGTCTATGTTAGTCAACCAGAAGGTTTCGTTGATCCAGATCATCCGAAACATATTTATCATTTGAAGAAGGCATTGTATGGTTTAAAGCAAGCCCCTCGGGCATGGTATGATACCCTGTCATGATTTCTTCTTGACAACAAATTTTCCAAGGGTGCAGTTGATTTAACACTATTCACTCAGAAAACAGGCAAACATATTCTTCTTGTTCAAATATATGTAGATGATATCATTTTTGCCTCGACCGACCCTAAAGCATGTGATTATATTTTTCTATAGATGTGTTTCTAAAATCCAAAATGTCAATGATGGGACAAATGTCGAATTTCTTAGGCTTACAAGTTTCTCAAAATCCCGGAGGCATTTTCATTAATCAATTAAAATTTGCTCTTGAAATATTAAAGAAATTTGGGATGGATTCATGTGACCCTGTTGATACACCTATGGTGGATCAACTCAAACTAGATGAGGACCCCTTAGGGATTCTAGTTAACCAGACTCGATTTTGTAGTATGGTCGGCTCCCTAATGTATCTCACTGCCAACAGACCCGACCTTGTATTCGCTGTATGCATGTATGCTAGATATTAGGCTTCTCCTACCAAAAAGCACCTTGAAGCACTTAAACGGGTCTTTCGGTATCTCAGAGGAACCATTAATTGGGGTCTTTGGTATCCGAAAGACATTGATATGGCACTAACAGGACTTGCAAGATGCGGGACCTGCAGGTTGTCAAGACACACGAGAGAAGTACGTTGGAAGTGATTAGTTACCTTGGAGATAAATTAGTCAGCGGGTCTCAAAGAAACAGGAAGGAGCACTGCGATCTCTACAAACAGAGGCTGAAATCACGTTGCCATGTCTGGATGTAGGTGTTCAGTTACTTTGGATGAGATCACAGCTTATAGACTATGGGCTTTGTCTTCAATAAGTTCCCCTGTATTGTGCAATCGCTTTGCCATTGCTATAGCTGCAGTAATTGTCTGCACTCCCGGTCCAAATACATTGACATACGATACCATTTTATAAGAGAGCAAGTTGAGAAAGGTGTGATTGAATTGTACTTCGTGATGACGTGTTATCAGCTCACGGATATATTCACCAAAGCATTACCAAGAGAGCGGTTCGAATTTATCCTCCCGCGTCTTGGTATGAAGAGTATGTCTTCGGAAACTCTTAAAGTCTTCAGGAAGGAGAAGAGGAGTAAAAGATGGTATTCCTATATCCTACGTAAATATGTACATATTCAAAACCAAAAAGAAAATACAAAAATATAAAACCTATAAAAACCATAAAAAATAGAAAATGGAAAATACCAAAAATAGTTTTTCAAGACATGTCTTCCGTTTATCGATAGCATTACGTCCCTAGAAAATGTTCATAAAACAAATGGCACGGGTCTTTGAATGAAGCTCGAACGGAAGTTCAACGTTTCAAAACATGTCTTTAAGGCTTGCAGTTATTTCAGACTGCAACCCATTTTTTCAAATTGAGGAAAGCATGTGGCCAAAAAGACAGCTGTACCTAACAACGGGTGATTAAGTTCTCACGGGCATGGGTTACTTTATATCCATGCAACCTCAATCTAATGTACGCTTCAGTGCATCATTTCCTGATGCAGAAGAGAAGTCTTCTGTCTGTCCATATAATTTTCCGTCTATGATTCTTTAGAAAATTATTTAGATTTCACATGGTGGTTTAATGCCGTTGGAAAATCAATCGGACTTGTGTTTTCATAAATTTGACACTCAATCAACGACTACACCTCTTTCAATAGAAAACAGGTCATTGATTGAGGGGGAAAGTACTTTTCCAAATTTATGACATTTACAGCTCTTTCAATAAAAATGATTTATATCTAATAAGGTTACATTTTGAGGGGGAGTTAAACTTGTGTTAACTCAAAAGGCCAAAGTTGTCAGTTATATGTAAGTATAGGGTCTTATGTGCTATTTGCTATTTGTTTCCTAGACTCATAAAATATAAAGGACCATATGTGCCATTTATGTATCTTAAATAATCCCTTAGTAACTCTTATACCTTAAATAGAAAAGAAAAGTAAAAAGTGAGGGGGCAAATCTGCCATAAGCTGAAAATCATACCTATAAAAGGCTATTGCGTTTTGACTTGGTCAAAACTCTAAAAAATCTAGTCAAACACTTTTTCATACTTTCTCTCTCAACCCAAAACGCAACACACTGCGATTTGCTTGATTCGTGGCCATTTGTGTGATTTCTTGTCTAGGTATTAGTTGTTTAATGCTCAACATCATCTAATCATACTTTATCTATATCAATATGGCTTAACTCTCAGTAAATCGCATGTTTTTTGTAGATTTTCATGCATAATCATCATCCAAATCTTGGTTAGTGTTTCTAATTGAGTTTTGATTGCTGGGTTAGCTTTAGATTACATACATGATGCTTCGTTGATGCCTGAATTGGATCCCCCATCTTTGATTTATGGTCCTTGTGATTTTCGCATTTAGGTTGACTTTTTAAGTTAAAATTGTGACCGTATGATATGTGTGGTGACCTCTTGTTGTTAGTAATAGGTTAGTGAGCATTTTAAAAAGTAAATCATGATATGGTATTGCCTTGGAAGTCTTGGTTGGAAAGTTAGAATCTGCGCTTATAAAAAGTTCTTGGTTGCGTTTTGTTAGTGTTCTTGGTTGCATTTTGTTAAGATAGTCTTGGTTGCGTTTTGCCTATTGTGTTCTTGATTGCATTTTGATAGATGTTCTAGTCTGGGTTTTGTCTGGTGATTCATTGTTGCGTTTTGCTGTACTAATTCTAGGCTGCATTTTGGTTGCTTAATACATGCTGCGTTTTGTCCTTTGATATCCCATTGCGTTTTGATTATTAACTATTAAGCAGGGACAAAACGCAATCATTGCGTTTTGTATATGAAGACCGTTAAAATATTAAAATATTAAAACCCTCATTTTGAATTTTTTTTAATGATTGCGTTTTGTATATTTTTGAATATAATATTCCATGCGTTTTATAGGATTGCGTTTTGCCTGTTGCTATTTGTCTCTTGCGTTTTAAATGGTCTGCGTTTTGATTATTTTTTATAAAATATTCATTGTGTTTTGATTCTCCGCGTTTTAATTGTTGCGACTTGGTTCTTGCGTTTTAAATGGACTGCGTTTTGATTATTTTGTATAAAACATTCATTGCGTTTTGATGGACTGAGTTTTACTTGGGAGATGTCTGCGACTTGTGTGTAATTGCGTTTTGTTGACAAATTGCGTTTTGGGTCTTGTGTTTTGCTCTACCTAACATGTCTTAACCTCTGCGTTTTGCCTAGTATTGCTTGACAACTGTGATTTGATCATTGTGGTTTGGTCATTACGTTTTGTCTTCTCTTCCATGAGTTCACTTCTGTTGACTCAAGAGTTGACCAAATCTATTGATCACCACTTTAACATGATCTAAGTGTCCTTTTCATGGATTTAATCCATATATAATTAACTCCTAAGCATGTGCTCACATCTAACATCTCCTGTCTGTATGTATGTCTCTTTGTGAATGTAATTGTGCAGATACAATGGCTGATGTTAATGTCAATGCTCCTGCTGAACAAGCACCTGCTATGGCACCACCCACTCGAACAGATGATCAGATCCTGCCTCGCAGCAGTTGGGTGCCTGTAGGAAAAAGAAACTGCTATTTGGATGTAGAAAAGTTACAAAGCAATCCAAACTACAAGATTGCTGTGGATATTCTGAAGCACACCAACTTCTTCAAAGCTTTCACTGCTTCCTCGACAATTCCATTGATCTATATTCAGCAATTTTGGGACACTATTCGATATGACAAAAACACTGGGAGTTACAGATGTCAGCTAGATGAGCAATGGTTCAATCTTACCAAATACACACTCAGAGACACCCTTCAAATCACACCAGTCGACAATAATAAGCCATTTTCTTCCCTACCAACACCCGATGCTCTTATCAACTTTGTCAACTATCTGGGTTACCCGAAAGTTATTAGAACATTATCTGCTGTCATGACTAATGACATGCATCAACCGTGGAGGGCACTCACTACGATCTTTAATTTATGTCTTACGGGAAAGACTTTAGGGTTTGAGAGACCAAGAGCTCTGATGTTACAGATTCTTTGGGGCGTCGTCAATAAAGCCCATATTGATTATGCAGAGAGGATGTGGGAAGAATTCACCCAATCCATTCATTCTTTCGTCGAAGACAAAAAGAATCTGGCACTGCATACTCAGGGAAAGAAGAAAGCTAATCCTTTTATGATCCCAAGTGTTAGGTTCACTAAGCTGATCATCCATCACTTACAAAGCAAGCATAAATTCCACCCGAGGCCAGATTCTCCACTTCATTTTCCTTATGAAGAGTATGTTCTTAGATACCTCAAATTTAGCACTAAGGGAACCAAACGGGAAGTCTTTGGGATGCTTATTCCAAATGAACTTATCACTGCTGACATTCGAGGTGGGCAATACTACAAAGAGTATCTGGAGAAAGTAGCTAAGCATCAAAGATACCTTGCCAGTGAAGAAGTTAGTAATCATGACTCTCCTATACCTAAACCTGCTAACGCCACCATACCCAAAGCAACCAAGCAATCAAAGCCTTTAGCACCTAAAGCAACACTAGTCACAAAACCTGCAGCTGCCAAGGATCCCAAGACCACTGCTTCTCAACAACCCTAACCAACACCTGCAACAACTAAACCCTCTACGAAAGGCCAAAGTAAAAAGCGTAAACTGGTCAAGGAGTCTTTTAAGGCACCATTTCCAGCCAAATGACCTAAAGCTGGTAAGGTGATAAAGAAGTGAACGCAAAAGAGCTCTCTTCAGTTGATAGATGAGTTCGTAGATGAAGGTGTTCCAATGAATGAACCCAGGTTTGGTAATGAAGAGGCTGATCTGCAAAAGGCAGTGGAAGAAAGTTTAAAGGATGTTCACGCTGCACATCAGGGTCTACTTCCTCCTGTGGTGATCAGGGAACCTGACTCTGGGAAATTTCAACCGCTTCCAGATGTTCAGGGAAAGGGTAAAGAGAAAGTCAGTGATGAACAAGTGGCCCTCACCAAAGAAGAAGAGCCTTGCTGAACAATATATCTTCCAAAGGCGCAGTTCTGCACCAACTAAACCTTTAGGTCATGATGAATCTTCTTCATTATATGCGGAACTTGGTCTGACTGACAGTGAGACGGAATCTGATAAGGAAGTGCCAGGGATTGATGCTGGAGATCAAGACGAAGGCCAGGCTAGACCAAACCCTGGTATACAAGATGAAGGCCAGGCTGGATCAAACCCTGATGATGCTGCAGTGTCTCAACCTCAATCCAGTCATGCTGTTCATGCTGGACCAAACCGTGAACACATGGACTTTGAGGTCACTGATACTTCAATTCAACAAAACCCTAAGCAAATGGATGAAGAGTTCACTACAACGGCTTACCCAAATGTTCAGGAGAACCTTAAACTCCCAACTGAAGATCAAGTCAGACTTGAAGAACCTATAAGCTCCGCTGGAACCTTGTCTTCTCTACAAAATCTTGACAAGGAACTCAGCTTCGCCGATCAATTCCTTGTGGAGAAGTAACAAGAAGACGAACCTGAGAAAACCAATATTGAATCGGAGGTTCAGTCAATGGTCATGGTTCCCATTCATCAGGACACCTCTTCTGTTCCTTTAATGACCACTCCGGTTATGTAGGATCCCGTAATCACTTCATAATATATATATCATACACGAATTTGATCTTTCTAAATAGAAAAGAGTTTATATACCCCGTCGCGTTAAATGACGCGCGGGATATTTAACTAGGACCCGGGCTCGGGTTTTGCTTGGGATTAAACCCGAAACATATACAATATTAGATTAACTATCGAGCCCGATTCCCGATATTATACTATTACAACATTAACTAATTAAATGACCGAGACTCGTACACGTAATGAACGAACTTCCTGTTCGGCTCAATATTTTGAGGCTAACAATCTCCCCCGAAGTGAGTTCATTGATGACACTCCTTCATTAGATCAATGAGATTGCTTTTGTCGTTAAGCTCATGTGGTCTTGGTCCTCATACTATGCCTCATCTTGAAAGCTTCAAATCAGAGTTTGCGAAAGTCTTTGTCTTTAATTCTTGAGCTTTCTTAATAGTTTATCTTTGTAGAATGAGCATGAACATGTGGTAATTAATCGACTTTGGTTGATTGGGATACTGTCACCACCGTTTTAACCTGCAGGTTTACGTTTGTGATAATTGAGAAAATTGATTTGAAAATCAATCGACGTATTACTTGTAAAAGCATTTTTATAACACATCGGGAGTTTTAATCTTTTATCAAAATTCATCAACCGTCAATTCATTTATTGGACCAAATCAAGATCCAGTTGTCATATAAATTTGATTCATATAGAATCTCGCACGTCACCTACCAAGAGCTTGTTTGATGCTAGCTCAAGCAAGATTTCCATCTTCATTGTGAATACATAAGTATCACTCGAATGTTCTGGCAAATATCACAATGATATTGCGTAGGACTCTT